>JAACNH010003269.1:0-30390 GCA_019447015.1 Hymenochirus boettgeri | reverse complement strand
ACCGCCATACTCCCTATATAAAGTATATATAAAGTATAGAGAGAACGTTAGTGACCGCCATACTCCCTATATAAAGTATATATAAAGTATAGGGAGTATGAGACATACTGGGAGAGTCGGTTTAAAGAGAGGAAATGTTGTATCGTATTAGCAATGACTTGTGTTCTATGTCGTGCATCTCTCCCATACACATGACCTGGTCCTACCTCCTTCCTGTCACACACCGACCTTATACATAGAAATGTGGATTGGTTGTTTCTGGTCCAGACTGCCAGTGCTGGGGACATTGTAACAAGGAGATTCACTAACCCTGGGAAGATCCCGTGCAGATCATTGGGAAGCAGTAAAGCCATTATAGACAGGGACAGTACTGGTCACATGTGTTACTATAGCAAAGTGGATACAATGTTCCAAATGGAAGTCAGTAACCCATACTAACCAGACTTCCATCCGATTGGTTCCTGCTGGTAAATTCCCACAATTCCCACCGCAAACAGACACTTCACTGGGAAACGAGAACAATGTGACACGTGTAACTGGGATATTATTCTCCCATTGGAATGTTGGCCATAAAGCAAGTCTGGAATTCTGGAATGGAAATAAAGCGACAGTGTAACAGGAAAAGTCCCTTCCACCCAACCAATCACAATAGTAATGTCTTCGACCGAACTTTAATACACAACTCCAAAATGTCTCTGTGCCCTCCGCTCCTACCCATCATCCAATGCAATGGGACCCTCCCTAGGTCAAGACAAGTTAACTTAAGTTAATAATTTAGCTTAATTCCTAATCCTAAAAATCCTTTATTATGACAGGGGTAGATAATAAAACAATATGAAAGCAAGTAACACTCCATTCAGTATAATTATTATACCAACATCATTTCTAGCAGATCAGCACTGTGCCAATAGTATAAACCAGGCGTATATACACAAGTCCATCGTAATTACCAGTCATACACAGTTAGCGTCCAGCGAATGGATTATGGATTATCTGGTGTCACATTGGCTACCTGACTCCTGGGATTTCTGATCCAATATCACCTGACCCACTGTCAGGGAATGCTGGGATTTGTAGTTTACCAACATGTCTCTTTTGCATGGCATGAAAGGAATTTGTTTTTTTTTACATCCCTTTCTGCCCATTGTAAATATCAATTTATAATAAAACGTGTTCTGCCCAGAACAGACCTGAGATGTTGAGACTAGGAGAGAAAGACCCCGTAATCTGTATTAATAAAAAGCTCCCAGCATCCCCTGCACCTCACATGGCCTCACCTGTTGGATGTAATTACCAAAACTACAACCCAAACCCCACAGTCTCCTCAGCCTCATTAACCCTCATGTCAGCTAATCTCCTTCCCAGATCTCCCTGCAGGAAGGTGGAAAATTCCCTGGCAGGTAGAACAAAAACTGGTTAATCCAGGTAAACAGGTCTGAATAAAGAGAGGAGACGGGCGCTTTGTGGTTTGACAATAGCAACGGGAGAGAGAATCCTACACATGGAATCTGCAGCGTCTTCAGAAATACAACATGAAGATTCCCAGCAGGAGCTACAGAGAGTTGTAGTTTACGGCAGACACTTGCAATCAAACAACACAATACTAGTGCAAATCCAACACAATACTAGTGCAAATCCAATACAATACTAGTGCAAATCCAATACAATACCAGTGCAAACCCAATACAATACTAGTGCAAATCCAATACAATACCAGTGCAAATCCAATACAATACCAGTGCAAACCCAATACAATACTAGTGCAAATCCAATACAATACCAGTGCAAACCCAATACAATACTAGTGCAAATCCAATACAACACTAGTGTTCAAACCCAATACAATACTAGTGCAAATCCAATACAACACTAGTACAAACCCAATACAATACTAGTGCAAACCCAATACAACACTAGTGTTGTTCAAACCCACCCAAATACGGTGCAAACCCACTACAATACTAGTACAACAAACCCAATACAACACTAGTGTTCAAACCCAACACAATACTAGTGCAAATCCACTACAATACCAGTGCAAACCCCTACAATACTAGTACAAACCCAATACAACACTAGTGTTCAAACCCAACACAATACTAGTGCAAATCCACTACAATACCAGTGCAAACCCACTAACAATAGCTAGTACAGAAACAGGGGATATCTCTGCCTATAATGGGTTCTCGCTACCTACAACAGGGGATATCTCTCCCTACATTGGGGGTCTCGCTATCTACAACAGGGGATATCTCTGCCTATAATGGGGGTCTCGCTACCTATAACAGGGGATATCTCTGCCTACAATGGGGGTCTCGCTACTTACAACAGGGGATATCTGTCTATAATGGGGGTCTTGCTACCTACAACAGGGGATATCTCTGCCTATAATGGGGGCCCCATACTCCCTATATAAAGTATAGAGAGAAAGTTAGATGGGACAAGCCATACTCCCTGTATATAAAGTATATATAAAGTATAGAGAGAACGTGTAGTGACTGCCATACTCCCAATATAAAGTATATATAAAGTTAGAGAGAACGTTAGTGACCGCCATACTCCCTATATAAAGTATAATAAAGTATAGAGAGAACGTTAGAACCGCCATACTCCCTATATATAAAGTATATATAAAGTATAGGGAGGACGTTAGTGATTGCCATCCATACCCCTATATAAAGTATATATAAAGTATAGAGAGACGTTAGTGGTCGCCCATACTCCCTATATAAAGTATATATAAAGTATAGAGAGAACGTTAGTGACCCGCATACTCCCTTTATAAAGTATAAAAGTATAGGGAGACGTTAGTGACCGCCATACTCCTATATAAAATATATATAAAGTATAGGGAGAACGTTTTGAGTGGTCGCCAATTCCCTATAAAACTATAGATAATGTATAGAGATCGTTAGTGACGCCATACTCCCTATTAAAGTATATATAAAGTTAGGGAGAACGTTAGTGACCGCCATACTCCTATAGAAAGTATATATAAAGTATAGAGAGAACGTTAGTGAACGCCATACTCCCATATATAAATATATATAAAGTATAGAGAGAACGATTAGTGACCGCCATACTCCCTATATAAAGTATATATAAAGTATAAGAGAGAACGTTAGTAACCGCCATACTCCCTATATTTAAGTATAGAGGAGACGTTTGTGAAGCCCATACTCCCTTATAAAGTAATATATAAAGTATAGAGAGAACGTTAGTGACGCCATACTCCCATAATAAAGTATATATAAAGTATAGAGAGAACGTTAGTACCGCCATACTCCTATATAAAGTATATATAAAGTATAGAGAGAACGTTAGTAACCGCCATACTCCCTATATAAAGTATATATAAAGTATAGGGAGACAAGTTTAGTGAGCCATACTCCCTATATAAGTATATATAAAGTATAGAGAGAACGTTAGTGGCGCCATACTCCTATATAAAGTATATAAAAGTATAGAGAGAGTCTAGTGACCGCCATACTCCCTATATAAAGTATATATAAAGTATAGGGAGACGTGTTAGTGACCGCCATACTCCCTATATAAAATATATATAAAGTATAGGGAGAACGTTAGTAGTCGCGCATATTCCCATATAAATATAATAATGTATAGAGAGACGTTAGTGACCGCCATACTCCCTATATAAGTATATATAAAGTATAGGGAGAACGTTAGTGACCGCCATACTCCCTATAAAAGTATATATAAAGTATAGAGAGAACGTTAGTGACCGCCATACTCCCTATATAAAGTATATATAAAGTATAGAGAGAACGTTAGTGACCGCCATACTCCCTATATAAAGTATATAAAAGTATAGGAGAACGTTAGTGACCGCCATACTCCCTATATAAAGTATATATAAAGTATAGGGAGAACGTTAGTAACCGCCATACTCCCTATATAAAGTATATATAAAGTATAGAGAGAAGTTAGTGACCGCCATACTCCCTATATAAAGATATATAAAGTATAGAGAGAACGTTAGTAACCGCCATATCCCTATATAAAGTATATATAAAGTATAGAGAGACGTTAGGACCGCCATACTCCTATATAAAGTTATATAAAGTATAGGGAGACGTTAGTAACCGCCATACTCCCTATATAAAGTATATATAAAGTATAGAGAGAACGTTAGTGACCGCCATACTCCCTATATAAAGCATATATAAAGTATAGAGAGGACGTTAGTAACCGCCATATCCCTATATAAAGTATTATATAAAGTATAGAGAGACTAGTTTAGTGACGCCCATACTCCCCTATAAAGTATATATAAGTATAGAGAGATCGTTAGTGACCGCCATACTCCCTATATAAAGTAGATATAAAGTATAGAGAGAACGTTAGTGACCGCCATACTCCCTATATAAAGTATAAATAAAGTATAGGGAGATCGTTAGTGACCGCCATACTCCCTATATAAAGTATAAATAAAGTATAGAGAGAACGTTAGTAACCGCCATACTCCCTATATAAAGTATATATAAAGTATAGAGAGAACGTTAGTGACGCCCATACTCCCTATATAAAGTATAAATAAAGTATAGGGAGATCGTTAGTGACCGCCATACTCCCTATATAAAGTATAAATAAAGTATAGGGAGATCGTTAGTGACCGCCATACTCCCTATATAAAGTATATATAAAGTATAGAGAGATCGTTAGTGACCACCATACTCCCTATATAAAGTATAAATAAAGTATAGGGAGATCGTTAGTGACCGCCATCTCCCTATATAAAGTATATATAAAGTAAAAGGAGAACGTTAGTGACCGCCATACTCCCTATATAAAGTATATATAAAGTAAAAGGAGAACATTAGTAACCGCCATACTCCCATATAAAGTAATATAAAGTATAGAGAGAACGTTAGTGACCGCCATACTCCCTATATAAAGTATATATAAAGTATAGAGAGAACGTTAGTAACCGCCATACTCCCTATATAAAGTATAGAGAGAACGTTAGTGACAGCCATACTCCCTGTATAAAGTATATATAAAGTATAGAGGAACGTTAGTGACTGCCATACTCCCAATATAAAGTATATATAAAGTATAGAGAGAACGTTAGTGACCGCCATACTCCCTATATAAAGTATATATAAGTATAGAGAGAACGTTAGTAACACGCCATACTCCCTATATAAAGTATATATAAAGTATAGGGAGACCTTAGTGATTGCCATATCCCTATATAAAGGATATATAAAGTATAGAGAGAACGTAGTGGTCGCCATAACTCCTAATAAAGGATATAAAAGTATAGAGAGAACGTTAGTGACCGCCATACTCCCTTTATAAAGTATATATAAAGTATAGGGAGACCGTTAGTGACCGCCATACTCCCTATATAAAATATATATAAAGTATAGGGAGAACGTTAGTGGTCGCCATATTCCCTATATAAACTATAGATAATGTATAGAGAGATCGTTAGTGACCGCCATACTCCCTAATAAAGTATATATAGTATAGGGAGAACGTTAGTGACCGCCATACTCCCCTATATAAAGTATATATAAAGTATAGAGAGAACGTTAGTGACCGCCATACTCCCTATATAAAGTATATATAAAGTATAGAGAGAACGTTAGTGACCGCCATACTCCCTATATAAATTATATATAAAGTATAGGGAGAACGTTAGTGACGGCCATACTCCCTATATAAAGTATATATAAAGTATAGAGAGAACGTTAGTCACCGCCATACTCCTATATAAAGTATATATAAAGTATAGGAGAGCTTAGTGACCGCCATACTCCCTATATAAAGTATATATAAAGTATAGGGAGAGCGTTAGTGACCGCCATACTCCCTATATAAAGTATAGAGAGAACGTTAGTGACCGCCATACTCCCTATATAAAGAATATAAAAGTTAGAGAGAACGTTAGTGACCGCCATACTCCCTTATAAAGTATATATAAGTATAGGGAGAGCGTTAGTGACCGCCATACTCCCTATATAAAGTATATATAAAGTATAGAGAGAACGTTAGTGACCGCCATACTCCCTATAAAAGTATATATAAAGTATAGAGAGACGTTAGTGACCGCCATAACTCCCTATATAAATTATATATAAAGTATAGGGAGAACGTTAGTGACGGCCATTACTCCTATATAAAGATATATAAAGTATAGGGGGAGCGTTAGTGACCGCCATACTCCCTATATTAAAGTATATATAAAGTTAGGGAGAGCGTTAGTGACCGCCATTCCCTATATAAAGTATAGAGAGAACGAGTTAGTGACCGCCAACTCCCTATATAAGTATATATATAAGTATAGAGAGAACGTTAGTGACCGCCATACTCCCCATATAAAGTATATATAAAGTATAGGGAGAACGTTAGTAACCGCCATACTCCCTATATAAAGTATATATAAAGTATAGAGAGAACGTTAGTGACCGCCATACTCCCTATATAAAGTATATATAAAGTATAGGGAGTATGAGACATACTGGGAGAGTCGGTTTAAGAGAGGAAAGTTGTATCGTTAGCAATGACTTGTGTTCTATGTCGTGCATCTCTCCCCATACACATGACCTGGTCCTACCTCCTTCCTGTCACACACCGACCTTATACATAGAAATGTGGATTGGTTGTTTCTGGTCCAGTGAGCCAGTGTGGGGGACATTGTAACAAGGAGATTCACTAACCCTGTGGAAGATCCCGTGCAGATCATTGGGAAGCAGTAAAGCCATTATAGACAGGGACAGTACTGGTCACATGTGTTACTATAGCAAAGTGGATACAAGTTCCAAATGGAAGTCAGTAACCCATACTAACCAGACTTCATCCGATTGGTTCCTGCTGGTAAATTCCCACAATTCCCACCGCCAACAACGACACTTCACTGGGAAACGAGAACAATGTGACACGTGTAACTGGGATATTATTCTCCCATTGGAATGTTGGCATAAAGCAAGTCTGGAATTCTGGAATGGAAATAAAGCGACAGTGTAACAGGAAAAGTCCCTTCCACCAACCAATACAATAGTAATGTCTTCGACACCGAACTTTAATACACAACTCCAAAATGTCTCTGTGCCCTCCGCCTACCCATCATCCAATGCAATGGGACCCTCCCTAGGTCAAGACAGTTAACTTAAGTTAATAATTAGCTTAATTCCTAATCCTAAAAATCCTTATTATGACAGGGGTAGATAATAAAACAATATGAAAGCAAGTAACACTCCATTCAGTATAATATTATTACCAACATCATTTCTAGCAGATCAGCACTGTGCCAATAGTATAAACCAGGCGTATATACACAAGTCCATCGTAATTACCAGTCATACACAGTTAGCGTCCAGCGAATGGATTATGGATTATCTGGTGTCACATTGGCTACCTGACTCCTGGGATTTCTGATCCAATATCACCTGACCACTGTCAGGGAATGCTGGGATTTGTAGTTTACCAACATGTCTCTTGCATGGCATGAAAGGAATTTGTTTTTTTTTTACATCCCTTTCTGCCCTTGTAAAATCAATTTATAATAAAACGTGTTCTGCCCGAACAGACCTGAGATGTTGAGATAGGAGAGAAAGACCCCGTAATCTGTATTAATAAAAAGCTCCCAGCATCCCCTGCACCTCACATGGCCTCACTTGGAGGTAATTACCAAAACTACAACCCAAACCCCACAGTCCTCAGCCTCATTAACCTCATGTCAGATATCTCCTTCCCAGATCTCCCTGCAGGAAGGTGGAAAATTCCCTGGCAGGTAGAACAAAAATGGTAATCCAGGTAAACAGGTCTGAATAAAGAGAGGAGACGGGCGCTTTGTGGTTTGACAATTAGCAACGGGAGAGAGAATCCTACACATGGAATCTGCAGCGTCTTCAGAAATACAACATGAAGATTCCAGCAGGAGCTACAGAGAGTTGTAGTTTACGGCAGACACTTGCAACAAACAACACATACTAGTGCAAATCCAACACAATACTAGTGCAAATCCAATACAATACTAGTGCAAATCCAATACAATACCAGTGCAAACCCAATACATACTGTGCAAATCCAATACAATACCAGTGCAAATCCAATACAATACCAGTGCAAACCCAATCAATACTAGTGCAAATCCAATACAATAACCAGTGCAAACCCAATAAAATATAGTGCAAATCCAATACAACACTAGGGTTCAAACCCAATACAATACTAGTGCAAATCCAATACAACACTAGTACAAACCCAATACAATACTAGTGCAAACCCAATACAACACTAGTGTTCAAACCCACCACAATACCCGGGGGTGCAAACCCACTACAAACTAGTACAAACCCAATACAAACACTAGTGTTCAAACCCAACACAATACTAGTGCAAATCCACTACAATACCAGTGCAAACCCACTACAATACTGTACAAACCCAATACAACACTAGTGTTCAAACCCAACACAATACTAGTGCAAATCCAATACAAACCAGTGCAAACCCACTACAATACTAGTACCAACCCAAAACAAAAACTAGTGTTCAAACCCACCACAATACGGTGCAAACCCACTACAATACTAGTACAAACCCAATACAACACTAGTGTTCAAACCCACACAATAGTGCAAATCCAATACAATACCAGTGCAAACCCACTACAATACTAGTACAAACCAAAAACAAAACTAGTGTTCAAACCCCACCAAATACGAGTGCAACCCACTAAAATACTAGTACAAACCCAATACAACATAGTGTGCAAACCCAATACAATACTAGTGCACATCACTACAATACTAGTACAAACTCAATACAACACTAGTGTTCAAACCCAACACAATACTAGTGCAAATACAATACAATACCAGTGCAAACCCACTACAATACTAGTACAAACCCAATACAACACTAGTGTTCACCCAACACACTAGTGCAAAATCCAATATACCAGTGCAAACCCACTACAATACTAGTACAACCCAATACAACAATAGTGTACAAACCCAATACAACACTAGTGTACAAACCCAATACAACACTAGTGTACAAACCCAATACAACTCTAGTGTGAAAAACCCAATACAACACTAGTACAAACCCAATACAACACTTGCAAATCCCGACAATACCAGTACAAACCAATACAATTAGTGTGCAAACCCAATCAATACAGTGCAAATCCACTATAATACTAGTTGACTCAAATCCAATACCAGTGCAAATCCAATATAATACCAGTGCAAAACCCACTACAATACTAGTACAAAACAATACAACCTAGTGTACAAACCTAATACAATACTAGTGCAAATCCACTACAAACTAGTACAAAACCAATACAACACTAGTGTACAAACCCAATATGACACTAGTGTGCAACCCAATACTAGTGCAAATCACTACAATACTAGTACAAACCCAATACAACACTAGTGTACAAACCCAATACAACATGTGTACAAACCCAATACAACTCTAGTGTGAAAAAACCAATACAACACTAGGTGACAAACCCAATACAACACTAGTGTGCAAACCCAATACAATACTAGTGCAAATCCAAGACATACTAGTACAAACCCAATACAAAACTAGTGTGCAAATCCACTACAATACTATATGACTCAAAACTATACTAGTGCAAATCTAATAAAAGACTAGTGCAAACCCAATACAACACTAGTGCAATTCACAATACTAGTGTGAATCCAAAAATAGGCAAACCCAATATAACACTAGTGAAAACCTAATACAACACTAGTGCAAACCCAATATAAACACAGTGCATTACCAAACTAGTGTGAATCCAATAAATAGTGCAAACCCAATATAACACTAGTGAAAACCTAATACAACACTAGTGCAAACCCAATACAAACACTAGTGCAATTCCAAATACTAGTGTGAATCCAATAAAATAGTGCAAACCCAATATAACACTAGTGAAAACTAATACAACACTAGTGCAAACCCAATATAACACTAGTGCACAACCAATACAACACTAGTGCAAAACCCAATTAAACTAGTGCAAACCCAATTCCCATTACTCCCAAGTATACCCTGCCTCTCTTATGGACACATGAAAGCAGTTAACACGTCCTGATCCATAAAAATAACCATACACGTGCTATCCTTGGGCGGCAGTCAGACCTCAGGCAGGAAATTGACCATGTGTATGGGTCTTTATTCTATGGAACCGCTAATATAATGAATCAATGCTCCAGTGATACCCGCTTAGCGTGATTGGTGCAGGGAGAGGATCTCCCAATCAGATACAAAGTATCTCTGTACTTAAGGGGGAAGGGTGAGAGTAAAAGCATTGCAGGGTTTGTGTAGACAAACATTTGATGGATTTCACACGGGTCATGGAACTCCGAGGTGGCTTAATATCCTTATATTCCACTGTAGGTAGCGTATGATATTCTTATAATATAATATTATAGGCCAGACCAAAAAAAATAACCTGTCCACTGCCACTGTTCTCCCCCTACCCTGTATTAGTCATTTATATAGGAATCCCTGTTTAGTGTATAAATAGTTAATTACTGTTCCTATTGAAAAGAGAAAGACGGACCGAGCATTGTCTGTCAATAATAAACATGGATTCCTATATAAATGACTAATACAGGGAGAGGGAGACAGGGGGAAGGAATGGTGCTAATTTAGTCCCAACCAATCAGATCTTATTTAACATTTGAAAGCTAACATCTGATTGGTTGGGGCAAAGTTAGCACCATTTTAAACGATAAGAACTTTTATTGAATAAGTAAGTTCCCTTTAATCGTTTTGTTCCAACGTTCCTCGCTCTTGGGTCCAGTCATAAGCAGCCTCCCCCTTTAACGGGTCTATGTTGTTTTTATTATGATCCAGACCTCATTGTGAGGCTTTAGGGAATGTTGCGTGTAGATTCTACTGGACATGTACAGATATTGATTGCACACAGACTGAAATGATTGTAATTGTTCCAAGGTTTATTGGCACAGACACAACAATGAATGAAAAACGACAGATCTTTCTTGGAGCCCTCATCCTTTACCATAGTTATATCTCTTTGTCTGTGGCGAAAGAACAACAATCTCAGGTCTTCTCTGGACGAACCCTGGTGGGTCTGTGATGGACACAAATCCCACAGACCAGGGCAGCTCCGTTAGCAGGGGTGACACCTGAAACAATTTTGAATGGCGCCTATCGGCAGACGGATGGCGGCACGTGAAGTGGGTGTGGCTTCATCAGGGAACATAGGCGTGGGGTGTGTTGGTCTGACTAACACCGATTGGTGGACCAGAGGGCTGACTTAAAACTGATTGGTGGACTGGTGCTGAAATGCTGTATTGCAGGATGAAGTTTTTTTTTTTAAAACTGATGCCTTTTGTTAAAAAAACATTTGTGCACCCTGAGCAAATGTTTCAGTTTGCTTCATGGTAGGGGCACCCCTGTCCGTTACCAAAGTCAACTAATAAAAGCAATTAGGATTGTATCCGAATTCTGATATTTACTATCACACTTTGTTAAAGACCAAATATAACTGGTATAAAATCCTGTGCGTACCGAGGGCATCCGACTACGCGGGAAATCATCCGGTTACAGACTTTTAATCCCCCTACCAGCAAAAACAAACGCAGATCAAGCACCAATGAAATCAGAGACAATTCCACCGAATTGGTCACCCATCATATTTTAGCTATAGCACGCGGAATGTGGCACGCCAAGGTGTAAATTGTGAACTCTTTATTGAACCATAACACCCAAAGTTCGGAGGGGTTCTACCCCCTTCATCACCTGAAACGGTGGTGTGTTATGGTTCATAAAGAGTATTTTGAATGAATTACCATTAACCCCAAGGGTTAGAAAGGGTCTGAATCCTGGCTGATGGATGTGTATAGGAATTCTTCTGCTTGAGACAAACTCCCATCATACCCTGCCAACCTTCCATTCCCTGTACGAAGCTCTGACCGTCAGTTAAACGAAACACCCAAAGGGGGAAGTCGCTTCCTTCCTGAAAACGTTTCATTTTCATTAACGGTTAAAGGGAACGGAGATCTTGCCATGAAATCTGCGTTCTGTCTTCGGTTGGTCTTATTTAAAACATGGGGATTTTAAGTTCAAGCGTCTTCTGGAAATGACTGGGTACGTTCCAAGGAAGTGGAACAGAAAACATTTCCACTGAAAACGCAAAAAATCTAACAAACGCCACACACAGAGACACAAACAAACGTTGGACACCATCAAAGAGAGAACGTTCCCGGCTAGGAGGAAAATATAATATTAGCGTCCATGTTAACAGCCGCTGTTCACCTTTAATGTACAACATCTCTTTAATGCCACAACAATCCAAATAAGAAACCTAACCCTAACCCAATCGTTAATGTAGAGAAGACAATGAAGGCAAGGGGAGATTTTTATCTGAACCACACAATACAACACATTCCGAAACTGATAAGCAGGCACTAGACTGGGGCATGATGATGGGGATGCGATGGGGGGGCATGATGATGGGGCATGATGGGTATGTGCCACAGTTTACAGATGCACGTGCCCTCCTTCTAAAACCAGCCAGTGTTAAACCAGACCCCAGCCAGTGTTAAACCAGACCCAGCGTGTAAACAAACCAGCCAGTGTAACCAACCCACAGTGAACCAGACACAAGCCAGTGTTAACCAGACCTCAGCCCGTGTTAACCAGACACACCGTGTAAACCAGACCACCAGCCAGTGTTAAACCAGACCACCAGCCAGTGTTAAACCAGACACCAGCCAGTTGTTAAACAGACCAGCCAGTTAACAGACCAGCCAGTGTTAACCAGACCCAGCCAGTTAAACCGACCCAGCCAGTGTTAAACCAGACCCCAGCCAGTGTTAAACCAGACCCAGCCAGTGTGTTAAACCAGACACCAGCCAGTGTTAAACAGGAACCAGCCAGTGTTAAACCAGACACAGCCAGTTCAAGTTTCAAAAGACCCCAGCCAGTGTTATCAGACCCCAGCCAGTGTTAAACCAGACACCAGCCAGTGTTAAACCAGACACCAGCCAGTGTTAAACCAGACCCCAGCCAGTGTTAAACCAGACAGTGTTAAACCAGACACCAGCCGTGTTAAACCAGACACCAGCCAGTGTTAAACAGACCCCAGCCAGTGTTAAACCAGACACCAGCCAGTGTTAAACCAGACACCCCAGCCAGTGTTAAACCAGACCCCAGCCAGTGTTAAACCAGACACCAGCCAGTGTTAAACCAGGACCCCCCTGAAACCCGACCGCCAGTGTTAAACACAGACCCCAGCAGTGTTAAACCAGACCCAGCCCAGTGTTAAACCAGAGAACCCAGCCAGTGTTAAACACGACACCAGCCAGTGTTAAACCAGACCCCAGCCAGTGTTAAACCAGACACCAGCCAGTGTTAAACCAGACACCAGCCAGTGTTAAACCAGACCCCAGCCGTGTTAAACCGACCCCAGCCAGTGTTAAACCAGACACCCAGCCAGTGTTAAATCAGACACCAGCCAGTGTTAAATCAAGACACCAGCCAGTGTTAAACCAGACACCAGCCAGTGTTTTTAAACCAGACCCAGCCAGTGTTAACCAGACACCAGCCAGTGTTAAATCAGACCCCAGCCAGTGTTAACCAGACCCAGCAGTAATCAACCAGCAGTGTTAAACCAAACACCAGCCAGTGTTAAACCAGACCCCAGCCAGTGTTAAACCAGACACCAACCAGTGTTAAATCAGACCCCAGCCAGTGTTAAACCAGACACAGCCAGTGTTAACCAGACACCAGCCAGTGTTAAACAGACCCCACCAGTGTTTAACAACAGTGTTAAACAGACACACCGTGTTAACCAGACACCAGCCAGTGTTAAACAGACACCAGCCAGTGTTAAACAGACCCAGCCAGTGTTAACCAGACCAGCAGTGTTAAACAGAACCAGCCAGTGTTAAAACCAGACAGGTTAAACAAGACACAGCCAGTGGTTTAAACCAGACACCAGCCAGTGTTAACCAGACCACCAGCCAGTGTTAAACCAGACACCAGCCAGTGTTAAACCAGACACCAGCCAGTGTTAAACCAGACACCAGCCAGTGTTAAACCAGACACCAGCCAGTGTTAAACCAGACACCAGCCAGTGTTAAACAGAACACAAACCAGCAGTGTTAAACCAGACACCAGCCAGTGTTAAATCAGACCCCAGCCAGTGTTAAATCAGACCCCAGACAGTGTTCAACCAGACCCCAGACAGTGTTAAACCAGACCCCAGACAGTGTTCAAACCAGACACCAGACAGTGTTCAACCAGACACCAGCCAGTGTTAAACCAGACACCACCAGTGTTAAACAGACACCAGCCAGTGTTAAATCAGACCCCAGCCAGTGTTAAACAGACCCCAGACAGTGTTCAACCAGACCCAGCCAGTGTTAAACCAGACACCAGCCAGTGTTACCAGACACCAGACAGTGTTCAACCAGACACCAGCCAGTGTTAAACCAGACACCAGCCAGTGTTAAACCAGACACCAGTGTTAAACCAGACACCAGCCAGTGTTAAACCAGCACACACCAGAGTGTTAACCAGGACACCAGTGTTAAACCAGACACCAGCCAGTGTTAAACCAGACACCAGCCAGTGTTAAACCAGACCTCAGCCAGTAAACCAAACAGACAGTGTTTAAACCAGACACCAGCCAGTGTTAAACCAGACACCAGCCAGTGTTAAATCAGACCCCAGCCAGTGTTAAATCAGACCCAGACAGTGTTCAACCAGACCCCAGCCAGTGTTAAACCAGACCCCAGACAGTGTTCAACCAGACACCAGACAGTGTTCAACCAGAACCCCAGGACACCAGACCAGCAGTGTTAAACCAGCACACCAGTGTTAAACCAGACACCACCAGTGTCAGGTTAAACCAGACCACCAGCCATGTGTGTTAAACCAGACACAGCCCAGTGTTAAACAGACCCAGCCAGTGTTAAACAAGACACCCGCCAGTGTTAAAACCAGACCCAGCCAGTGTTACAGACCCAGCCGTGTTAACCAGACACCAGCCGTGTTAAAACCAGACCCGCCAGTGTGAAACCAGACCAGCCCCAGTGTTAAACCAGACACCAGCCAGTGTTTAAACCAGACCAGCCAGTGTTAAACCAGACACCAGCCAGTGTTAAACCAGGACCAGCAGTGTTAACCAGGCACCAGCCAGTGTTAAATCAGACCCCAGCCAGTGTTAAATCACCCAGAAGTGTTCAACCAGACCCAGCCAGTGTTAAACCGACCCCAGACCAGTGTTCAACCAGTGACACCAGACAGTGTTAACCAGACACCAGCCAGTGTAAACAGACACCAGCCAGTGTGTAAACCAGACAACAGCCGTGTTAAACGACAACAGCCAGTGTTAAAACCAGACACCAGCCAGTGTTAAACCAGACACCAGCCAGTGTAAAACCAGACACCAGCCAGTGTTAAAACAAACCCAGCCAGTGTTAAACCAGACACCCAGCCAGTGTTAAACAGACACCACCAGTGTTAAAACCAACCAAGCCAGTGTTAAACCAGACACCAGCCAGTGCTTAAACCAAGACACCAGCCAGTGGTTAAACCAGAACCAGCCAGTGTTAAACAGACACCAGGTGTTAACCAGACACCAGCCAGTGTTAAACCAGACACCAGCACTATTAAACCAGACACAGCCCGTGTTAAAACCAGGACACCAGCCAGTGTTAACCAGACACCAGCCACTATTAAACCAGACACCAGCCGTGTTAAACAGAACCAGCCAGTGTTAAACCAGACACCCAGCCAGTGTTAAACCAGAAACCAGTGTTAACCAGACCCAGCCAGTGTTAAACCGACACCAGCCAGTTAAACCAGACCCAGCCAGCGTTAAACCAGACACAGCATCGTTAAACCAGACACAGCCAGGTAACTGAACCAGCCACGTTAATCGACACCAGCAGTGTTAAACCAGACACCAGCCAGTGTTAAACACCAGGACACCAGCCAGTGTTTAAAACCTGACACCAGCCAGTGTTAAACCAGACACAGCCAGTGTTAAACCGACACCAGCACAGTGTTTAAACCAGCAACAAGCCAGTGTTAAACCGACACAGCCACATGTACCAGACACCAGCCAGTGTTAAACCAGACACCAGCCAGTGTTAAACCAGACACCAGCAACTATTAAACCAGACACCAGCCAGTGTTTAAATCAGACACCAGCCAGTGTTAAACCAGACACCAGCCAGTGTTAAACCAGACACCAGTGTTAAACCAGACACCAGACAGTGTTAAACCAGACACCAGCCAGTGTTAAACCAGACCCAGCAGTGGACCAGGTGTTTAAACCAGACACCAGCCAGGGTTAAACAGACACCAGTGTTAAAACCAGACACCAGCCAGTGTTAAACCAGACACCAGTGTTAAACCAGACACCAGCCAGTGTTAAACCAGACACCAGCCAGTGTTAAACCAGACACCAGTGTTAAACTAGACACCAGACAGTGTTAAACCAGACCCCAGCCAGTGTTAAACCAGAGACCAGTAATAAATGGGAGCACCCCTGATTGCATTCTAAAGGACTGGACAGTCCTCATTTCTTTACCTACTGGAAGCCCTCCAGTGTATTAACCAGTGTTAGTTAGCCCTCCAGTTCATTAGCCAGTGTTGTCAGCCCTCCAGTTAATTAGCCAGTGTTGTCAGCCCTCCAGTTCACCTCCACACACCACAACATTTTTTCCAGCTGCGCACTTTGCACGCCACAGGAAGATACTAGCAAAGCTTTTAAACATGTTTCAGGTGACAAAAAGGTCTAGGAACACCCCTGCTTACTCTCGGGCATAGTCCAAACTCACCTGCTGCTCTATTGGCTCAGGTTGGGTATGAATGGGAAGGTATGCTTCTTTAAATGGTCTTTACCGCTCCTCAACTAATCTTGTAGTTTAATCCTATACACTTCAAATTAAGGTGTGTAATAGCCGTTTCCTACACCTGACATAATGTCGACATATCATTGTATGTTTTTTTAATGTGCCCCATTTGTTAGGCTTTGTGCCCATGTGTGCCCCCAGAAAACTCTGGAGAGGAGCCGTCCATGCTGCCAAATAGCACAATGTGACTCTAACCAGAGATCAAAGACTAAAATTAAAACAGTGCAAAATGAACTGCAGTTACCACCCCTCCCCATGCTCACTGATCTTGGACATGCTCAATGTCACTCACTTAGGAGAGAGAGAGAGAGGAATTCTCCGAAGCAACTGGAGGTGTATATTCAGTTAGAAATGACATTAAAAGGCAAGGGATACATACAGGAATTTATAACCTTTGAGTTGTCCTGTAAAGTTATTAAACCAAGTTATGGTTAAATAATAGCCCTTTGTCATACATCTGTTGTATTCAATTAGATCAACTGGACTTGAAATGTAGTTCTTGAAGACGTTTCGCTAGTCATCGACTGGCTTTCTCAATTCAGAATAATTGTACAAGAATCTGTGGCAATTATGTACCCTGGAAAATCCCAATTAGCATATCACAGCCAGGTGTTAAGGGTGTGATTAGATAGTGGCTAAGAGGTGTTATAGGAACGCCCAGAGTAAGTGTTAAAACAGCATGTACATGGCAGACAGTTGGACTGCATGTACAATGCTGTTTTAACACCTTACTCTGGGCGTTCCTATAAACACCTCTTAGCCACTATCTAATCACACCCTAACACCTGGCTGTGATATGCTAATTGGGATTTTCCAGGGTACATAATTGCCACAGAATCTTTGTACAAGTCATTCTGAATTGAGAAAGCCAGTCGGATGACTAGCGAAACGTCTTCAAGAACTACATTTCAAGTCCAGTTGATCTAATTGAATACAACAGATATACCATGACCTGGATGAATGAGAACCTTCACAAACCCTTTGTCATACCTTTAAAATTAACCCTGGATCACAGGTAAAACCTGTTAGAAGTTATATTGCTGGAAAGGTTTAACAATATAACTTAAACACTTCCTGCTTTCAGCAGCTTGTAGCCATGTGACCAATCGATGCTTTTATTATTAGCCACTTAACTGGGTACCTGTCTTTCCCAGAATTAGGTCTTAGTTGAGCATGCTTATATTTATGTTAATAGAAAACCATCCACTTTCCTACTTTACGATATACAGCAAGCCAAATGGTGGGGTATGAATCTAGCCAACCTAGGATGGGCCTACATATATTTACTGGAGAAATCCCATATATGATGGATACAAGGACAAGAACTGTAAATATACTACAGACTGATGACATGTTACTGAAGGATTCTGGGAGTTAAAAATAACAATAATGCAGAGGTAGGGAGTAAAGATAGTTAAAGGAAAACTAAACTTCAAATTTTATATTTTTGAAAAAACAAAAAAAAAAACCCATCTTCTCCAAGAACCCCAGTAAGTTGTAAAATACGGTACCAGCAAATGGCATTAACGTAAAGTTAATTTGATAAAATATTCACCGGTTTGGACAAACGGACATGCTGCACATCCTATAACTCTTTTAATGCACAAACCACCCTCCAGTCACGATCCTGCTGTACTATATTGCCTCACTCCAAAGAAACTCTGGCCAGCTGTGATTGGTCTACCTAATGGTACATCAGGGGTTAACAGTCTACCCAAGCACTGGGCAAGAGATACAGAACTATTTGTGGTGGACAATAATGTTATTGTCAATTTTCCTGTCCTGATGTAGCATGTGGCTCCCTATGTGAACACGCACCACTCTAACCCCTCCATGCCCTGAACTGGACTGTTACTGGGGTAACAAATAATAGGAGGGCAGCAAGAGTAGGAAATGTTAATCTCTAATGGGCCTGGATACATTTCTAAAACTAAAAAATATTGAGAATTATTGGTATTAATACATATACTGTAGTTCTGGTTGGTACGGGGATACTATATAATATTGAGAATTACTGGTATTAAGATATACTGGAGTTCTGGGTGGTACGGGGGATACTATATAATATTGAGAATTACTGGTATTAATACATATTACTGTAGTTTGGTTGGTACGGGAGATATAAATATTGAGAATTACTGGTATTAATACATATACTGTAGTTTTGTTGGACAGGGATACTATATAATATTGAGAATTACTGGTATTAATACATATACTGTAGTTCTGGTTGGTAACAGGAGACTATATAATATTGAGAATTACTGGTATCAATACATCTACGTAGTTTGGTTGGTACAGGGATACTATATAATATTGAGGAATTAATGGTATTAATACATATACTGTAGTTCTGGTTGGTATGGGGATACTATATAATTGAGAATTACTGGTAAATACACATACTGTAGTTCTGGTTGGTACAGGGATACTATATAATATTGAGAATACTGGTATCAAACATTACTGTAGTTCGGTTGGTACAGGGATACTATATAAATTGAGAATTACTGGTATTAATACATATACTGTAGTTCTGGTGGTACAGAGGATGCTATATAATATTGAGAATTACTGGTATTAATACATTACTGTAGTTCTGGTTGGTACAGGGATACTATATAATATTGAGAATTACTGTTATTAATACATATAATGTAGTTCTGGTTGGTACGGGGATACTATATAATATGAGAGATTACTGGTATTAATACATATACTGTAGTTCTGGTTGGTACAGGGATACTATATAATATTGAGGATGACTGGTATAATACATATACTGTAGTTTGGTTGGTACAGGGATGCTATATAATATTGAGAATTACTGGTATTAATACATTACTGTAGTTCTGGTTGGTACGGGGATACTATATAATATTGAGAATGACTGGTATTAATACATATACTGTAGTTTGGTTGGTACGGGATACTATAATATTGAGAATGATGGTATTAATACATATACTGTATAGTCTGGTTGGTACGGGGATACTATATAATGAGAATGACTGGTATTAATACTATACTGTAGTTTGGTTGTAAGGGGTTACTATATACTGAGATATTACTGGATAATACATATACTGTGTTCTGTTGGTACAGGGAATACTATATAATATTGAGAATTACTGGTATTAATACAGCTATGTAGTTCTGGTTGGTACCAGGGATACTATATAATATGGGAATTACTGGTATAATACATATACTGTAGTTTGGTTGGTACAGGGATACTATATAATATTGAGATTACTGGTATTAATACAGCTACTGTAGTTGGTTTTTTACGGGGATACTATTAATATTGAGAATTACTGGTATTAATACAGTATACTGTAGTTCTGGTGTGGTACAGGGATACTATATAATATTGAGAATTAATGGTATTATACAGCTACTGTAGTTCTGGTTGGTACAGGGATGACTATATAATATGGAGAATTACTGGTATTAAAAGCTACTGTAGTTTGGTTGGTACGGGGATCTAATAATATTGAGAATTAATGGTAGTAATACAGCTATGTAGTTCTGGTGGTACGGGGACTATATAATATTGAGAATTAGGTATAATACAGTACGTGTAGTTCTGGTTGTACGGGGATACTATATAATATTGAGAATACCGGTATTAATACATATACTGGTAGCTCGGTTGGTACATGGATTACTATATAAATGAGAATTAATGGTGTTATAATTATAATGTAGTTCTGGTTGGTAAGGGAGATATATAATATTGAGAATTACTGGTATTAATACATATACTGTAGTGCTGGTTGGTACGGGGATACTATATAATATTGAGAATTATGGTATAATACATAACTGTAGTGCTGGTGGTTACAGGGATACTAATAATATTGGAATTACTGTATAATACATATACTGTGTTCTGGTTGGTACGGGGATACTATATAATATTGAGAATTACTGGTAATAATACAGATACTGTAGTTCTGGTGGTACAGGGATACTATATAATATAAAGAATACAGGTATTAATAATATACTATAGTTCTGGTTGGTACAGGGATACTATAAATATTGAGGAATTACTGGTATAATACATATTAGTTCTGGTTGGTACAGGGATACTATATAATAAAAGAATTACTGGTGTTAATACATATACTGTAGTTATGGTTGGTACAGGAATACTATATAATATAAAGAATTACTGGTGTTAATACACTATACTGTAGTGCTGGTTGGTAACAGGGATACTATATAATTATTGGAAGTACTGGTGTGAACATTATACTGTGGTGGTGTACAGGTACTATATAATATAGAATTAGGTGATAATGCATAACTGTAGTGCTGGTGGTACGGGGATACATATAATATTGAGAATACTGGTGGTTATACATATACTGTAGTTCTTGGTTGGGACAGGGGATACTATATAATATTGAGGAATTACTGGTTTTAATACATATACTGTAGTTCTGGTTGGTACAGGGATAATATATAATAAAATGATTACTGGTGTAATACATATACTGTAGTTCTGGTTGGTAACAGGGTTACTATATAACATTGAGAATTATGGTATTATACATATATTGTAGTTCTGCTTGGTACGGGGATACTATATAATATTGAGAATAAAGTTATTATACATATTACTGTAGTTCTGGTTGGTACGGGGACTATATAATTTTGAGAATTACTGGTATTAATACACAACTGTAGTTCTGGTTGTGACAGGGATACTAAATAAATGGAATTACTGGTAATAAATACCGTAGTTCTGGTTGATCCAGGGATACCTTCCGATTGCTATTTTGAGTCAGGAAGGAATTTCACCCCTTTTGGTGTTCCCATCCTCTGGATCAATGTTAGTAAGATAAAGAGGTATAAAGTATGACTATGATGGACGTATGTTTTATACAACCTCCAATACTTGTTACTAGGTAAACAGTTATACGACATTAGGGTAGGGTATAAAGGTTGGACTGGATGGACGTATGTCTTTATACAACTCCAATACTATGTTACTATGTACTGTGTATAGCAGACAGGTATGGGTATATGGTATAAAGTTGGATAGATGGATGTTAGTCTTTATCAACCTCCAATACGTGTTACTATGTAACTGTTATACAGACATTATGGGTATGGTATAAAGGTGGACTAGATGGACGATGTCTTTATACAACCTCCCAATACTGTGTTCTATGTAAACTGTGTACAGACATATGGGTAGGGTATAAGGTGTACTGGAGGAAGTATGTCTTTATACAACCTCCATACTATGTTACTATGTAACTGTTATATAGACATATGGGTAGGGTTATAAAGGTTGGTCTGGATGGAAGTATTGTCTTTATACAACCTCCAATACTATGTTACTATGTTGAACTGGATATCAGACATAGGGTGGGTATAAAGGTTGGACTGGATGGACGTATGGCTTTATACAACCTCCAATACTATGTTTACTATGTAACTGTTATACAGACATATGGGTGGTATAAGGTTGGACTAGATGGACGTAGTCTTTATACAACCTCCAAATCATATGTTACATGTAACGGTATCAGACATTATGGGTAGGTATATCGTTGGACTAGTGGAAGGTAGGTCTTTATAAACCTCCAATACTTGTTACTATGTAACTGTTATCAGACAATGGGTAGGGTATAAAGGTTGGGACTAGATGGACGTATGTCTTTTATACAACCTCCAATACTTGTCACTATGTAACTGTTATACAGACATTATGGGTTAGGGTATAAAGGTTGACTAGATGGACGTTATGTTTTATACAACCTCCACATATATGTTACTATGTAACTGTTATCAGAACATTATGGGTAGGGTTATAATAGAAAGGTTTGGACCTAGATGGACGTACCGTTGTACTTTATACAACTCCAACATTATACAGT
This sequence comes from Hymenochirus boettgeri, assembly GCA_019447015.1. NCBI lineage: Eukaryota > Metazoa > Chordata > Amphibia > Anura > Pipidae > Hymenochirus > Hymenochirus boettgeri. Next base: position 7,598 of record JAACNH010003269.1, on the reverse strand, counting down.
ACTATGTAAATGTTATTACAGACCTTATGGGTAGGGTATAAGGTTGATAGAGTGACGTATGTCTTTATACACCTCCAATTACTATGTTACTAGTAACGTTAGAAGACATTATGGGTAGGGTATAAAGGTTAGCTCGATGGACGTATGTCTTTATAACCTCCACTTACATGTTACTATGTAACTGTTAACCGACATGATGGTTAGGTATAAGATTGGACCAAGATGGATGTATGTCTTTATACAACCTCCAATACTATGCTTTACATGTAACTGTTATACAGACATTTGGTAGGGTATAAAGGTTGGAAGATGGAGCGTATGTTTATACAACCTCCAATACTGTGTTACTATGTAACTGTTATACAGGACATTATGGGTAGGGTATTAAGGTTGGACTAGATGGACGTAGTCTTTATATAATCCTCCAACTATGTTACTATGTAACTGTTACAGACATTGTGGGTAGGAGTATAAAGGTTGGACTAGGATGGACGTATGTCTTTATAAATCCCTCATACTATGTACTATGTAATGTTATAAGACATTATGGGTAGGGTATAAAGGTTGGACTAGATGGACGTATGTATTATGCATCTCCCAATACTATGTACTATGTAACTGTTATACAGACATTATGGGTAGGGTATAAAGGTTGGACTAGATGCGACGTATGTCTTTATGCATCCTCCATATACTATGTTAATATGAACTGTTATACAGATTCGGGTAGGCTATAAAGGTTGGACTAGATGGACTATGTCTTTAACAACATCCAATACTGTCTTATATGTAAAAGTTATATAGACATTATGGGTAGGGTATAAAGGTTGGACTAGATGGACATATGTTCTTATACAACCTCCAATACTAGTATACTATGTAACTGTTATACAGACATTATGGGTAGGTATAAAGGTTAGACTAGATGGACGTCTTGTCTTATCAACCTCCATACTAGTGTTACTATGTAACTGTTATACAGACATATGGTGTAGGAATAAAGGTTGGACTAGATGGACATATGTCTTTATACAACCTCCAATACTATGTTACATATGTAACTGTTATACAGACATTATGGGTAGGATATAAAGATGGACTAGATGGCATAGTTTCTTTATACAACCTCAATTATATGTTACTATGTAAACTGTTAGACAGAACATTATGGGTAGGGTATAAAGTTGGACTGAGACGTGACGTAGTCTTTATACAACCTCCAATACTATGTTACTATGTAACTGTTATACAGACATTATGGTAGGGTATAAAGGTTGGACTAGATGGACGTATGTCTTTATACAACCTCCAATACATGTTACTATGTAACGGTTACAGACTTATGTAGGGTATAAAGGTTCGGATAGATGGACGTATGTCTTTATACAACCTCCAATACTATGTTACTATGTAACGGTTTACAGACATTATGGGTAGGGTATATAAAGGTTGGACTAGACGGACTATGTCTTTAAACAACTCCAATACTAGTTACTATGTAACTGTTATAAAGACATATATGGTAGGGTATAAAGTTGGGATAATGGACGTATGTCTTATACAAACCTCCAATACCATGTTACATGTAACTGTTATACAAACATTATGGGTAGGTGTATAAAGGTGGACTAGATGGACGTATTTCTTTTTAACAACCTCAATACTATGTTACTATGTAACTGGTTATACAGACATTATGGTAGGGTATAAAGGTTGGACTGGATGGATGTATGTCTTTATACAACCTCCAATACTATGTTACTATGAACTGTTATACAGACATTATGGGGTAGGTATAAAGTGTTGGACTGGATGGACGTATGTCTTTATATAACCTCCAATACTATGTTACTATGTAACTGTTATACAGACATTATGGGTAGGGTATATAAAGGTTGGACTAGATGACGTATGTCTTATACAACCTCCAATACTATGTTACATTGTAACTGTTATACAGACATTATTGGTAGGGTATAAGGTTTGGACTAGATGGATGTATGTTTATACAACCTCCAATACTATGTTACTATGTAACTGTTATACAGACATTATGGTAGGGTATAAGGTTGGACTGGATGGACGTATGTCTCTTTATACAACCTCCAATACTATGTCACTATGTACTGTATACAGACATTATGGGTAGGGTATAAAGGTGGACTAGATGGAGACGTATGTCTTTATGCAACCTCACATACTGTGTTACTAGTAATGTTTACAGACATTGGTAGGGTATAAAGGTTGGACTGGATGGACGTATGTCTTGATATAACCTCCATACATGTTACTATGTAACTGTTATACAGACATTATTGGTAGGGTATAAAGGTTGGACTAGATGGACGTATGTTCTTTAAACCTCCAATACTCTATGTTACTATGTAACTGTTATACAGACATTATGGTAGGGTATAAAGGTTGGACTGGATGGACGTTGTCTTTTACAACCTCCAATACTATGTCACTAGTGTACTGTATACAGCATTATGGGGTAGGGTATAAAGGTTGGACTAGATGGACGTATGTCTTTATGCAACCTCCAATAACTGTGTTACTATGTACTGTATCCAGACATTATGGGTAGGGTATAAGGTTGGACTAGATGGACGTACGTCTTATACAACCTCCAATACTTATGTTACTATGTAACTGTTATACAGACATTATGGGTAGGGTATAAAGGTTAGACTAGATGGACGTATGTCTTTATACAACCTCCAATACTATGTTACTATGTAACTGTTATACAGACATTATGGGGGAAAGGAGCATTTGTACCCTACCTGAGGAAATGGTATTGCCATCTCCCCTACACAATACAATTCAATCTGCTTCTAAATAAATTGTCATGTGACATTTCCCCACTAATGGACAGTTTGTTAGAACAATATCATTAGACCACCTAGGAGAGATATTCTGATTGGTTAGTTGGATAACAATGCAGGTAAGCAAACATGACACTATAATATAATGTAACCAACAGCCTGAATGGTTCACTCGCAGTTATTGGTTAGAAATAACTAGATACAACGTTTCAAAGCAACCGACCAATCATATCTCACACTGTGCAGCCACTATAGTTGAATATCCAATCCTAATCATTTGTATAAGATCTGCAACAACCATTACATTTCATAGACCACATAGGAGTCGTATCCGGTGTTACATTCAGGCCGTGGCAGTTCCCATCATATTCCCCATTCCTCCCCATATAACCGCCATTGACTGTTTGGCTATCATGGTAAATACAGACCAAAATCTCTCCTCCCTGTACAGAACCGTATCGAACGGACTGGCGCCACTTCCAGTGTGTGACAATGTATCGGTACTGTGCCCTCAAATACATTGCGGAGTGAAGAGTATGGGGGGGTCAAGTGATAACCGCGTCAGGACATTTACTTACCGCTCTCTCGACCCCCCATACTGCAATGTATTTGAGCGCACAATAAAGATACATTGTTACAAGTTGGAAGTGTCCGTCCGTTCTTCATTTTACTGTGGATTGGAGGAGTCGGACTCTTCCGGACAGGATTTAAAGGAACAGAGACCAACTCCAGCACAATGGGGGTTGCTGTAAGAGATTCGTTCCACGTCAGACACAACACAGAACACACAACAAATGCTAAAAAAAACTCTACAACTCCCAGAATCCTCAGTCAGCAATGGGGGGGGGGGGGGGGCAAAAAAGCTGCTGCTATCAAAACAGAAATGGAATGCTGGGAATTGCAGTTACAATAAACCGGTAACCTGTACTACAACTCCCAGCATTCCCTGTGACAACAGCTACTGGGACATAAATGGATCTAGAAGAAAAGAATCTCTTCATTGCCCAACACCACGTACCCTGCAGCCAATCACACGCTGCCTCTCAGAAATTAAAGGTACAATGAGAAAAGCCTCATTAGGGTCTTTAAATCTCATTTTAACCCTTTCAACACCTCCATGGAAGATTCATTTACATTTCCTGTGCTTGGTCTGCGGCCTGGATGTCCTGAAGAGGTTAAAGCACAGCACAAGTATCTTATTGTCTGCTTGTCAATGACTCCGGCATAGTGACACCAGCTGATGCCCATTCACTGGCTCTACAAACCATTCAGACCAGATGAAGCACATGAGTGGAGATGCCACATTTCCCCCTGACGGTTGGCGTTTGCCAATTAGAGATGTCACAGCTGCAGTGGCAGGAGAGGGACATGGCAAGGACCCAATCCATTGTCACTAAGTGGGGGGCATCCAATCTACAACCCCCCCCCCAATTCTTATACTACAATTCCCACAATCCCCTGACAAAGCCGAGGAGGCACAATGGGCAATCACATTTCCAGGTTCTACAGCTAATTCCGAACATGAAGGAGTTAAACCTCCTGGCGCCACAACTGGAGGTTGGAAAGGAACTTTTCAAAAATCCTTCACCGTCTCCACCAATGACGGATCATTTGGTTCCTTTGTTTACGGATTTTCTATTTCTTTCCTTTCCCGGTGGGAGGGTTATAAAAGAAAACAAAACCCACCCAAAAAACAGAGACAGTTAAAGGGGCAGACACACAGGAAATGTCAAACCCCCCCCACACCACAAAAGGAAACAGGGAAGGGAAAATATGTCACAAAAATATTAAAATGACTACAAATAAATTAAATGGGGGTCTCGCTACCTACAACAGGGGATATCTGTCTATAATGGGGGTCTCGCTACCTACAACAGGGGATATCTCTGCCTATAATGGGGTCTCGCTACCTACAACAGGGGATATCTCTACCTATAATGGGGGTCTCGCTACCTACAACAGGGGATATCCCTGCCTATAATGGGGGTCTCGCTACCTACAACAGGGGATATCTCTGCCTATAATGGGTTCTCGCTACCTACAACAGTCCGGACCTCCTTAGACAGACCCTTTATAGACAGAGAACCCGACGAACCCCTGTTATAGACAGAGACCCCCCCATCGCTATCAGAGACCGTTAGACCAGACCCCCTTATAGACAGACCCCCCTTATAGAGAGACCCCCCTTATAGACAGTCCCCCCTTATAGACAGACCCCCGTTATAGACAGACCTCCCTTATAGACCGAGACCCCCCTTCTAGACAGACCTTCCTTATAGACCGAGACCCCCGTTATAGAAAGACCCCAATTATAGACAGAAACCCCCCTTATAGACCGAGACTCCCCCTTATAGACAGACCCCTCTTATAGACAGAGACCCCCCTGTTATGGACAGTAACCCCCTTAAAGACAGTGACCCCTTATAGACAGTGACCCCCCCTGTTATAGACAGTGACCCCCTGTTATAGACAGTATCCCCCTGTTATAGACAGTGACCCCCTGTTATAGACAGTGACCCCCTGTTATAGACAGTATCCCCCTGTTATAGACAGTGACCCCTGTTATAGACAGTGACCCCCTGTTATAGACAGTATCCCCCTGTTATAGACAGTGACCCGTTATAGACAGTGACCCCCTTATAGACAGTGACCCCCTGTTATAGGCAGAGATATCCCCTGTTGTAGGTAGCGAGACCCCCATTATAGGAAGATATATCCCCTGTTGTAGGTAGCGAGACCCCCATTATAGGCAGAGATATCCCCTGTTGTAGGTAGCGAGACCCCCATTGTAGGCAGAGATATCTCCTGTTGTAGGTAGCGAGACCCCCATTATAGGCAGAGATATCCCCTGTTGTAGGTAGCGAGACCCCCATTATAGGCAGAGATATCCCCTGTTGTAGGTAGCGAGACCCCATTATAGGAGAGATATCCCCTGTTGTAGGAAGCGAGGACCACCCATATAGGCAGAGATATCCCCTGTTGTAGGTAGCGAGACCACATAAGACAGAGATATCCCCTGTTATAGGTAGCGAGACCCATTATAGGCAAGATATCCCTGTGTGGTAGAGAGACCCATTATAGGCAGAGATATCCCCTGTGTAGGTAGTTAGACCCCCATTATAGGCAGAGATATCCCCGTGTTGTAGGTAGCGAGAACCCCATGTAGGCAGAGATTATCCCCTTTTGTAGATAGCGAGACCCCATTATATGAGAGATATCCCCGTTGTAAGCATTAGTCCCCATTATAGGCAGAGATATCCCTGTTGTAGGTTAGCGAGACCCCCATATAGGGAGAGATATCCCCTGTTGTAGGTAGTGAGACCCCCATTATAGGGAGAGATATCCCCTGTTGTAGGTAGTGAGCGCCCATTGTAGGCAGAGATATCCCCTGTTGTAGGTAGCGAGTCCCCATTATAGGCAGAGAATCTCCTGTTGTAGGTAGCGAGACCCCCATTATAGGGAGAGATATCCCCGTTGTGTAGGTAGCGAGACCCCCATTTAGGGAGAGATATCCCTGTTGTAGGTAGCGAGACCCCCATTATAGGGAGAGATATCCCCTGTTGTAGGTAGTGAGACCCCATTATAGGCAGAGATATCCCCTGTTGTAGGTAGCAAGCCCCATTATAGGGAGAGATATCCCGTTGTAGGTAGTGAGACCCCATTATAGGGAGAGATATCCCTGTTGTAGGTAGTGAGACCCATTATAGGCAGAGATATCCCTGTTGTAGGTAGCGAGACCCCATTGTAGGAGAGATATCCCCTGTTGTAGAAGCGAGACCCCATTATAGGCAGAGATATCCCCGTTGTAGGTTAGCGAGACCCCCATTATAGGGAGAGATATCCCCTGTTGTAGGTAGTGAGACCCCATTATAGGCAGAGAAATCACTGTTGTAGGTAGCAAGACCCTCATTATAGACAGATATCCCTGTTGTAAGTAGCGAGACCCCATTGTAGGCAGAGATATCCCGTTATAGGTAGCGAGACCCCCATTATAGGCAGAGATATCGCCTGTTGTAGGTAGCGAGACCCCATTATAGGCAGAGATATCCCCTGTTGTAGGTAGCGAACCACATATAGGCAGAGATATCCCCTGTTGTAGGTAGCTGACCCCATTATAGGCAGAGATATCCCCTGTTGTAGGTAGCGGACCCCCATTGTAGGCAGAGATTTCCCTGTTGTAGATAGCGAGACCCCATTATAGGGAGAGATATCCCCTGTGTGTAGGTAGCGAGACCCCATTATAGGCAGAGATATCCCCTGTTGTAGGTAGCAAGACCCCATTATAGACAGATATCCCTGTTGTAAGTAGCGAGACCCCCCATTGTAGGCAGAGATATCCCCTTGTTATAGGTAGCGAGACCCCCATTATAGGCAGAGATATCCCCTGTTGTAGATAGCGCGACCCCCAATGTAGGGAGAGAAATCCCCTGTTGTAGGTAGCGAGAACCCATTATAGGCAGAGATATCCCCTGTATAGGAGCGAGACCCCCATATAGCAGAGATATCCCCTGTTGTAGGTAGCGAGGACCCCCATATAGGCAGAGATATCCCCTGTTGTAGATAGCGAGACCCCCAATGTAGGGAGAGATATCCCCTGTTGTAGGTAGCGAGAACCCATTATAGGCAGAGATATCCCCTGTTATAGGTAGCGAGACCCCATTATAGGCAGGGATATCCCCTGTGTAGGTAGCGAGACCCCCATTATAGGTAGAGATATCCCTGTTGTAGGTCAGCGAGACCCCATTATAGGCAGAGATATCCCCTTTTTTT
>JAACNH010003268.1:3275-30394 GCA_019447015.1 Hymenochirus boettgeri | reverse complement strand
CCGTTCCGGCCACCAGAACAGAGTTTCCAGGGTGTAAACCCCCGTTCTGGCCACCATAACAGAGTTCCCAGGGTGCAGACCCCCGTTCCGGCCACCAGAACAGAGTTCCCAGGGTGCAGACTCCTGTTTTGGCCACCAGAACTGAGTTCCCAGCCTGCAGACCCCTGTTCCGGCCACCAGAACTCTGTTCCGGCTACCAGAACCGAGTTCCCAGCCTGCAGACCCCTGTTCTGGCCACCAAAACAGAGTTCCCAGGGTGAAAAGCCCTGTTCCGGCCACAAGAACAGAGTTTCCAGGGTGTAAACCCCCGTTCCGGCTGCACCTGAACAGAGTTCCCTGGATGAAAAGCCCTGTTTCGGCCACCAGAACAGAGTTGCAAGGGTGTAAACCCCCGTTCAGGCCACCAGAACAGAGTTCCTAGGATGCAGACCCCTGTTCCAGCCGCCAAAACAGAGTTCCCAGGGTGCAAAACCCTGTTCCAGCTGCCAGAACAGAGTTCCCAGGGTGCAGACCACTGTTCTGACCAAAACAGAGTTCTCAGGGTGAAAAGCCCTGTTCCGCCTCAGAACAGAGTTCCCAGGGTGTAAACCCCCGTTCCAGGCAAAGAGAACAAAAAGAACTTCAGAGGAGGTCCAACTAAATACCTACCTTGGTTACTCCAGAGTAATCTTCTATTGAAAAACTGTTATTACCCAAACTCCTTTAGTAAGTTCAGAACACTACCAATTGTTGATTCCAGAAATCTTTTTTAAGACTTTTAAATAACATACCTGTTAAATGCTATTTCTGAGGGTCAAGAATATTAAAAGAATGAAAATACCTAAGCCAAAGCGAAAATCAGCGGGGTCGGTGGTATCCGCATCCCGTCTTAATAAAGACTATTCAGACTACTTTCAGCTACTAGAACACATAAAATCCATGGTGGTCCCAAATGAAAACAAAAAATGGGTTAACATTGAAAAATACTCAACAACGGTGTGCCAACCTAAATACAATCCTAGTAAATGATCCTTTTCAAGCTGACGTATCCCCAAGATGATTGGGTTCACATTAACCCGCAGCTCTAAGATTATGGAAACAATCACAAAATCACATAATATTGACCCCAACACCTTATTCCATACGTGTCTGTGGTGTAACGATAGGGGAACATTTCATAATGTAAAAATAATCTTATGGGAAGATTAGAGGTTAAACCCAATCGCGATTTTCTAGATAAAGGGAACTGGCCCATTGAGACAATAATAAAAAACAATATAATGTACCCTGAAAGCTACCGGCTGATTGTTCTACCAAATAACAAGCCTCATTTTAAAAATTATCAGGAAGTGAAATCTAACCAGGATCCGAATAGAATAATAACGCACTGATTTAGAACTTCTATTTAATGAGGGGCAATATCATCCAAAACTGATATCTAAATTTTTACAAAACTCTTATATGCTAAGAGATCAATTTGAGAATCTCGATGTTTGTCCAAGAGGATATTGCATTTTAAATTGCAATTCTTTTTTTCCCAAGAACAATGGTGCAATGCATGTTAAATAAACATTTCAAAATGTCTAGATCTATTAACATTGGAGATTATAAAAAATAGCATTAAGATTCTTTAGACACCCACCTTGATACATAGTATGGTTTCAAATTTGTTCGCCTCTATGCTGGAGAGGATAGTACAACACCAGGGGAACTATTAATTTAGGTGGACCTCGCCCGAATAAAAAGAGTTGGTTGGAACAAGTTTTCTTTTGTCAATAGATTAGGAGTAAACACAGCTATTGAACCAATCCACACTAGCCCTGCGAACATAAACCGCAACCCCTTTCCCCACCCTCACAAAAGGACAATGAATCTATCATCTATTTTATTATAATGAAACAACTAATCGCCAGATACTGGGGAACCTTCAAGATACCTTCAGTATAGAGCAAATTTACTACTATCCTATCAGAAAACAATATGAGATGACGAAAAAACCTTCTACATAACACAAACAAACTCGTTAAAAAGTTTATAGAGCGTGGGAAAATGTTGAGGTAATAATTGATATTATGGTCCTAAATTATGTTAAGAGAAAGAAAAGGATAAAAGGAAACAGGATAAACGCTTATACAGAAAGAACCTGGCTCTTTTTTATGTCTCCTCGAGAAAAAGAAATGAGGGAGAAGATATGTTATCCCACCACTGTCTATCACCATGACCACAAGCTCTTAGTACAATTAATAAAAGTTTTTAATGTTAATTGGTATTATGTGTTATCTAAGCGATATTGCACGATAAGATGAACGCATAACCCTGTGATAATGGTTGAATGTATATAAAATTGGTTTTTAATTCAATATCTGAAACAAGAATACCAAATTTAATGTAAAAAAAAGATCACATACAAAATTCTAATACCAAACACAAAATTGTTGAGATTGTCCGAATATTTACATTTTTGATACCTGCCTTATAGTAAATATGCCTTGCTATAGACCACGATGTAAAGAGTCCTTTAGTATCCCACTGGTGAGATTGTATATTTGGGACACCTTACGTCCATTCTATTTATTGAAACGTTTGGAAGCACATAATATACGCCCAAGATACCTATCATAACAGTTTGTATTGTGTAGTTAAGAGATGCTTTTGTTACTTTCTACCAGCCTTAAAACATTGTAAAACCCACAGCAGCACACCTATGGGTTTGGTAACAATTGTAAACCATGCAGTAGCAATAATTTGTACCACCAGCTGAGTTATTAGAACTGCGGTGCTAATACACACAGCCATGCCACTGTAGTTCTGGTAATAGGAGTAACTTTATAATGGCAGTAAAGGGACAATTTGTGATACTGTGATTTATAAATATGGGCTGCTTTCATATTTATCCATTTTTTTCGGAATCGGTAAAATTTAAAACGGAACACAAACTTGCAGGTTTTCGAACAGTCTACTAATTGTAATTAGTGAACCCTGCTTTACATCAATTTAAATGAAAGTGCAAGCAAGATTGCCCAAAGTATCCCGTTTATAAGCACTCGGGGTTACTTAATAAGGTATGAGGAACTTCCCTGATAAGCTGGGGAGTTCCTGAATTCACAAATGCAATGCCATTATCAGAGGCAAAGTTTATTAAGACCAAACACGATGCCCGTAAGTATTTGAGGTTTGAATAAAGACATTACGTGTCCATCCAGTCCATCCCATCTAGCAATATCCTCATTCCCTTCTCCTAACTGTTGATTCCGAGGAAGGCCAAAAAAAAACCCACCAAATTTATGAAGGGGGAAAATATTCCTTCCTGATCCAAGTGGCAATCGGAATTTCCCGATCACTTCTCTTTATGTATTCAATCCAGTAACTTGCAACCTTCATTGTTTGCAGAAACTCATCCACTTTTTTTGAAGTACATAAACGAAGATATAAACACAACAATCACGTAAAGTAAAACAAGTCAAAATCACCATCTCCTCATGTCTATTTAATTCCCACAAACCACCATTCTAAAACATATTGCTTGTAAAAACACACCACAGAAATATACAAGTTACGTGGACTACAATATTGTTGGCAAGATATGCTTAAGACTAATACTATGATCTGAAAATTTCCGTACATATGAGAAAATCAAAATATTATATTATATATAAAGGTACAAAGTTGTCTATGCTTGGAAAAGTGCAAGTGTTCACATAATGCCCTATAAAGATCCACGATAGATGTTCCCTGTGAAACTTTTAACAGAATACGCTGAAGGCTGTTATGAAAAACAAATGCCTATATAGTGTACAAAAAAGAGCCGGCCGTTTAAATCACATTATCAGGTGTAAGTAGGGACGAGTTCAATAGAGTTTGTTAACGTGCTGGCTTAGAGCCTGTTCTGCGTGTCAGCCCTTACCAATCCGGACCTCCCACAATGCGGGGGTTATTTGGCAATGAGGGCTATCGTTAGACGAACCGGTTTGTTCTCCGCACAAACCCTCCCCGGCTCCATGGTCACGTCATACTGGGTTTCCTCTCTCGGCTCTAAGATTTCTTTTCCCACCGATTCAACTAAGGATTTATCAGGAGCAGGGCTTCCTACTCCAGCGATAAGCAAGCAACAGTGTAATTCAAATCAAAATTAATCGGCAATTCTTGGCGCATTAGGTAGAATCAACAAGTTTATTTATCCCTAGTACAGCAGACTACACTTACATCATTTAAAAGGGCAAATCAGCCCCCAAAATGAAAAACCTACATACAGGTTAATCCATCCCCAAACCCTAAACGAAATAGTTTGAAATCGTGAAATATATAAGTACTAACCTGAAATCTGCCAATGTCCTGTTCCCCCGTGTTCTTCTGTTCCGCGGTTTCTTCCAGTTAGCAACTGTAGTTGATGGATTTGACAGTTGACAACACAGCCAATGACTGAATGCTAATTCACTGTCTGGCCTTCTTTTGAGCATGCCCAGGCTCAGTACAGGACCAGTCCAGGTTTTTCTAATTGCTCAGTTTCCATCCATGAGGCACCAGAAGAACATAGCGGCCATACAGTAATAGAATCATAGGGGACAACTATGATATATCAACATATTTTAAGAGGCCAATCTTTCTTTCTAAAAGTGTTCTTATAGGGCGGAGTTGTCCTTAAGAGCATTATACAATCAGCAGGGTGAGCTGGAAAACCTTAATTATGGCTACACTGTGGTTTACATTTTTATAGATTTTATTTTAAAAAAAACCAAAATCTTTTTTCGACATTACAGATTTTATATGCTAGCTCCTCCCATTGTTTACATAAAATGCCTTTAACCTTTTTAAAACAGACCATCCCGTTTTATAACGTCATGCAATATCTTTCCTCTCCGTAACTTCAGTTTTAGCTTCTAAAGCTTTTTTTCCAAAACTGAGACCCATGTACCTTAGACCTGGTTTTGAATGTCCAAATTTTTTGCCAAAACAAACATAGGGCCCCATGTTTCGTAACCACTTAGTATGTAAACGTCATATAATAAAGTACCAGCGTGTTACCGTCCAATGTACAAGCACGGTCCGAATAAAGAAGGAAATGCGAACTGTACAATAACATGTGATAACCTAAGCACCTACAATGGTATTGGTATACACGCTTGAACAACTACAACCAAAATATTTCACCAGACAATATAAGTGTAATTGATCCATAGACAGAAAAAAAAATATGCAGGGTAAATAAAATAACAAAAATGTGCTAATTTTGAACCCAACCAATAGATGTTGCTTTCAATTGGGGTGGGTATAAAATTCTGCACCATTGTTAACAAACAGGATGAACTTTTATTTGAATCTCACTGTGATCTTTAATGTTTGGTTCTCACGCTTTTTAACTTCTCATAACATGTTAAGAAACAAAGTGAGGTGGTTAAAATCACTAATAGGATTTAAAATGATCAATATTATCATATTATGATATCAAAGGGTAGAATTAAGAAAAAGAAAAAAGAAGGTAAAATGGAGATAAATCCATGCCTTTCCGATGTCCATATGATCGATGGTTTAGAGAAAAATAGAAAAAAAAAAGAACAGACAGAAAAAAAAGTACGTAATCACCACGCACAACTACTTTTGTTTGTTTCGCGCTGATGGCCGTTTTTTTGGTAATCCTAAAACGTTCAAATTTGAGAATCCCTTGAATCAGCCGTGACTAAAAATTCCACGTGGCGACCATTAAAGGGGGTCCCAAGGACCTCTTGCCGGGTCTTAGAGAGTACCATTGTGGGGAGTGCCTTCTGGGGTCTTAAGGGGTCCCACATCTTGAAAAACCAGAGGACTCCCCTCACCGCCGCACTTATAAGTCTGCCGATGTGGCACTTAGTAAGTGCCCCTTGAGGCACTGCAAGTGCCATTTGGGGGCTTAAGGGGTCCCGCAGTAAACTTTCAACTGCCCCCCCCCCTCCCCAGCACGTGACTGATAGTAAGGGCCTTTGTTGGGGGTCCCGCATCGCGAAACAAGGACCCTATTGGCTCTTAGAAGAGCCCGTTGTGGCTCTAATAAAGAGCCTTTCTGATCATAAAGTGCACCAACTCATGCCAATGTCAGCGACATGAAGCCTGCCAGTGTGACACACGCCGACACTGGCGACATCAAGTCACCAGTGTCCGACCTCTTGATCCCGAAGTATTCTTTTTATCTGCTATCACTCGACTACTCTGACTATCTGAGGTTACGCAGGGTGGTTTGCACCTCGTTTTGTAGTTTGCGGCAAGGCCAAAATTCCAATTGTGATTGGTTATATTTAATGCTTATAATCATAAGATCACACCTTATACCCAACTCATATTTGAATAAAAATAAATTCAATATGCTTAAATTAAAATACAGTTCTCGTTAAGGGTCCTTCCCTTCAACAAAAAAAAAAAAACTGTCCCTGTAAGAGAGGCTACAAACATAAGGAGGATAAACCGGAATTGGTAATGGGTTCATGATTTTAAGGAAATGTTCCACCAACCAAAAAAAGGGAAAATATGATTTCATAATCTTCCATTCAAAGGATAAAAAATGGGGATAAATTGGGGATAATGAGATACACAATAAATCAAAAGAACAAGTATCCTCCTATGAATTATCCCACCAAAATAAGGTCACAGAGTTTAATGGTCAGGTAAGAGACTTTAGGGGCAATCCTTTGAATAATTATTAATGCAAAGCTAGGTGGTTTGGGAAGGTGTATAACATTTGAGCTTAACTTTATTTTATGAAGTTTGCACGTGCTTTAAAGTACTGGGACAACAAGCGTGTGTTACATTATATTTTATTTGATGATAGCAAAATTCATTACCCTTGAAACTTTTACACTTATATTTCTAGCTGTTGGCTACATTTCTTCACCTATTTGTATACCACATTTTTTTATTATTTAATATGCACCATTTTTGTTTACTTTGTAAAATAAGTGGATCTAAAATTAGTTAAGGCTATGTCCTGTTGTAGTATTACAGTATACACATAAAGAGCCATGCCTCCTTAACTATGTATAGTACTATATGTAGTCACTTTTCTCTTGCGGAAGGTATTTTAAGATTTTTTAGCCATTTATGCCCACTGTATTCGGGCATTGGTGGCTTTTTGCCGTTTGATATCCAGTGTCGGTTTGGGTATGACAACCCCAGATAGGAGACAGGGGATGTGAGCACATTGTACATAGGATTACCTGATGAAGTCCCACCTGCAATAGCTATGGGGCGAACGATCATCGGGGAAGTTTTGTTTGTATATAAAATGGTAAATTAAAGCAGTGCTATAAATCTGGGCATATCTAATTGGTCAGAACCGGTGATCAGGGAGCCTTAATGTTGAAGTAAACTTTAAAGCCTTGAGACCTGAAGATGCCCGTCTCCAGATTTTGATGATTATATAACAACCCGGTTCTCCAATTGAAGGAGGTGGAGTGGCAAGTCATTTGCAGATACCGTGTGGTTGTTAATATGTTATAGATATAAATATTGAGGAGACCAGTGCGGTGTGAGCATTAAGTTGTAAGTGTGGTTAAGGTTAGTGCTGGCCTATTAAACCAAAGTTTCTACATCTACAAACAACGGAGTAACAGTAAAAAGGAGCTCCGCCAGGGAATATCGGATCTTAGATGTTTACTAAAAAGTATCCATTTGGTGTGTCGTTTGAAAATAACAACATTGTTGATCATAAGGTGTCTGTTGTTGGTGTTATTTCTACAAGCATGTGACATTGGTCTTACATATGTTAACCGCTGAATGTCCAGTTATTTAATTGAGAATACTTTGTTGCAGTGGCGTTTACCTCCTCGCAGAAGAAGAAGAGAGAGAGATCTACCTTGCTCTAGATTTTCTATTAAATGTTTTAATTGTATTTATGGTTTATGGTGCTTCTTGTAATTGTATGTAATAGGGTATATGTAATGCATTTAAAGGACAACAAATATTAAAAAAATGAACATCAACCCCCATTACATGTATCTACAATTCCAGCGCTGAAATTCGCTTACTCCCATTTACAGAGTCCGTCTGCCCCCTCCTCTTAGATATCACCACACAAGATGAGATGCTAAAAAGCCCACCCATCCTGCAGGACCCAGGCGCCTGGTTAACATATTACTTGTCCATTGGCTTGTTGGGAATGTCTATACAATCTCTCTCCCTCCTCCTCTGCATCTCTTAAAACAACCTGGAAATGTTCCTGTTGGTTAGGATACAGGCCTACATAATTCAAGCTAGTATGAATAAGTGGGTGTTGGAGAGATGTTTTCTGCATTTGCTCACTTTGAGTGGACAGTTAGAGGCAGACAGTAACGTTTTAAGGCAGCCCCCTTCATAGTAGTGGCTAATTGAAGGCTAATTAGAAGTGAAAGTTGTGAAAGGTCAAAAATCAGGGGGGGGGAAAATGTTATATGGGAAGGTTCCTGCATACTTTTTAATAAGCATTTTAAAAAAAAAAACAAAACAATTGAGCAATACAGGTTATCCTTTTTTTAAAGTATTAAATTTTTGATATTAAATAGAACACTGTTATCTTGTGTGTTCTATTCGAATAATTAGATTAGGATGTACGGAGTGCTGTTAGTGAGTTATAAATGAGGGGTTCTGTTTGAGGGTCTGTTTTTGGACTTCGTTGGTGTGGTAAAAAGTGTGAACACCTTGGGAGTGGGAGGGCAACGTTGTGTAAGTTGCATTATGACATCGTCCAGTTTTCCACTTGAAATTCACACTGTTTTTAACACAGCAACTTCTTTAGACAAAAGATTGTGTAAAAGAATAGAGTAACATTAGTAATTATTTTCTTTTAATGCAGATTATACTAAGTGTATGTGCTATAATTATGTAGCGCGGAAATGATTTGGCATCCCACCTCAAGGAAAAAAAAGGTTGGACAAAACAAATAATAAACACAGAAATATAACCAATTGCCACACATATAAAAAGAAGCTAATAACTGTTCACACACGAGGTCATTGAGGATCTTCTGTGGGGAATGTTCTATGAACAACTTATATAGTGAAGATAAAAAAGAGGAATGCTGGCTTTGTGTTTCTAAGTAACCTTCCTCATATAACTGTGTGCTTCTTATTTTCGCAAGTTTTATTCCTGGGAGTTTGTAATTAGTAAAGGCCACTTTTCAGGAGATTTCATCAGCAGAACAAAATGCTGTGCATTTTAATAGAAAAACATCATTTAAGACACTCAACGTATTACTCTTGATGGGGATATATATAGCTGGAATCTTAAATATGTTCTTGATAAACTCAGTCTTTTTGATCAAGTGCCAACCTACGAGGGGTCCTCCGTACTTTTCCAACTGATTTTGTAAGTAGTCTCCTTGTAGTGTATGTCTAGTTTATATATAAAAATGCCACTTGGGGACGCAGGCTCTGTACAGTAACAAAATTACAATAGTCATCAAGTGGGATAATCACCTAGATAGTTCAGTACATAAATATATAATTAATTAATACAAAGAAGTGCTAGAGCTTTGCCACATAAGGTAGAAAGTCCCGCCCCATAAGCTTACAATCTAGTTAGGTGGGTATTCTGTAAGTAACTGAAAATAAATTAAAGAGCATGTGAAATAAATACTGTAGTATAGTCTAAGGGATGTGTGTTGTGAGATTTTTTTATTAAAAAAGATAGTGGGTTTTATTACACAGATTTAACAGCAAATTCGTTATTGGAAAATATATTGAAAAAAAATTTATCCTCTGAGAACTTTCTACACCACAAATCTCATTCTTGGGACTCTAAAAGGAAATCTCCAGGACAGGTCAGTAACAGAACTTCACACACGCATTGGGCGCATTACAAAAAGTGGAGTTGTATTAATCTGCTTTGAAAGGTTCAACAAGTATGGTCCAGTTAATATGTACAAAGCTCCAAGGCACCCAGTGTCCCAAGGTAGTTCTCCCTGCACTCCCTGGTCGCTTTTACTTGCGTGTTAGGGGGTGAGGGGGGGACCGTGCGTCGGTCATTGTTTCTGGGGCTGCTGTATGGTTTTGTAACATGTTAGTAGTCTAGAGTAGTCTGAACTTGCAGCACACTCGTTTTATGGGGCAAATGTCGGGCCAAATTGGATGAACTGAAGTGAAGGAAGGAGGGGGGGAGAGGGACGAGCTGCTCCAACTATAGTACTAAGGGAAACAGTTCTAAAATGCAGGTAGTCGAAGCTGCTGCAGACTTTAGAACATGGCCCCGTGGGTGGGACTACAGTCCATGATATCCCTATCCCTGCCTCTTTGCTCCCTTTCATCCAACTCGGTCCAAGTTAGAACTTTAGAGTAGGAGTGGAGTGACAATGCGAATGGGAGGAGACTGAAGATAGTGGTTAATACTGTATATCATGTTCAATGCTGGCAGCTTGAAAGGGGGGTTTAGCAAATAAGGTACTGGCTGCGGCCACTAAAAGTGTTAATGGCAATACTCTGAGGGAAGTGCTGGCATATTGAAAGCTAGGATTGAAAGTATGCTAGCAGTTGAAGGGGTTTAAGGTGGGTAAATAGTGTCGGTGCTTGCACTTGAATGGGATGATGGTAATGAATGTTGGGAGTCTGCTTGAGGAACTAAGGGTTTATGGCAAATTGGCATCAGGGAATCTGGGGCGAAAGTTAGGTTAATGGGTCGAATACTCTTGGGGGGGGGAAATCTGCTGGCACTGTTGAAAGAGGTTAAACATCTGCAGATGTCAACCAAAGTTTTCGCGGGGGGGCTGTTTCTGGCCCTACCCAAGTTTATGGGGTGGTTCCTTAGGTTAGTTTACAGGGGTGATGGTGGTTGGAATGCATAGTGCAGTTGGGGTCATAAACTGGTATGGAGGACCACGGAGTGGAGCCAGGCCATGGGGGTACAATCCCACATACGGTTCTAGCATGTACCCCTTTTATGGTACCCTTGTTTAGAAACACATATGATGCAGTAGGCGGGTCTGCAAGTGGAAGATAATGTACTGGGGCATCGACCATTTGCTTAATGGTACCATTATGAAGTGATGGTTTCGAGATTGAGTGAGATGTGAGGTGGACCAGAATAGTTGGACCATGTTCAAATTTAAGGGCACAAAATTATTGACGGTGTTGTCACCATCCCTTAGTTATACCAACCTGTAGTGTGCCAAATACTAATACAGCAGGTTGTGCACCTAGAGACAGTTATTCGTTCTGCAGTCAAAAATATTGTAATTGCTCTGGTCCCGATATCTTAACTCTTTCAAAACTAGTGTGCACACAGATTATAAAAATGGATTGTTCCATAGAAACATCTCTCAAGTCTTCACTGAGGATGTTTTTTTATTCTGTCTGCGATAGGGTCTCACAGATAACTTTACAACTTTCGTCAGAATCCACAGGGGGCAGGCTGTTACCACAATCTATCTAAGCTAAGGGGGACTGCGGGTGGCGTCTACCACGAGATTGCTTCCATTAGATACTCTCCAACTTTCCCTTATAATAGGTGTTATTATAGAAGAGGAACAACATAATGCAGAGCTGCAAAGAGTATGGAGTATAATGAAGCAAACCTAATATTAGTACGCTTCTGTAATTGCATTTCTCAATAGGTACCTATGTTGATGTTGCCCCAGCTCCACATTTTTTGAAGGTCCCATACAGATGCCCTTGAAAAATTTGGGGGAAATCACATTCAAAATCACATCTCCAGATTGGTTTGGTGGCAGAAGAACATCAGGAGATAAACATAAAAAAACCGTAGTATGTGATAAATTAATATCTGTAAATCCAGAATAAGTACCCAGGTAAGGACCTAACACCGTACGTTCCTAAGTCCCTAGGTTTGCTTCTAGCCTCTAGCTTACTCAACTGAAGTTTCTTTGGTCTCCACTCCTGGAGTTGGGTCGGCGCTTGGCAAATAAAGGAACATGCTGCTTGAAAAGAACCGTGTTTCCTCATTTTCCAGATGCACGAACCCAAAGTAGAGCGAGGTGCACCAAAGGAAACTGTCAGGTGAGTAGAAGCTAGAGTTAGATTAGATTTTAGAGAAGAAACCCAGGGGTGAGGCAAGGTGTGGTTTGTTCCTTCACCACAGGGGAAGTAGATAGCTCTTACGGAGGCTGGCAGAGGCGGAGGTTACTAGTGATAAAAATTTTCTGGTTGGTAGGTCTTGGTACTCCTTTAAACCTATTTATAAATATTAATTAGGTGTTAGGCATTGTGAGTATGATACTCGTATGTTTGCTGTTATACTAACTAAAAATTGTTGTTATAGCAAAAAGGCTCCAGGATGTGTCTCCACATAACAAACTAATTTATAAATAAATTATTGGGCTGCAACAGTGCCCACCCCCCCGACTAAAGTTCCCTTATTGATGAAGAAATGCCAAAGTAGCACTTCATCACCCTGGGGCCACCAAGAAAACAACATAAATGCTCTACCGTTACAATGGGAGCTAAGGAACTTGACTTAACAGACAGGGACTTTGGAGTATTTATTGTGGCAATAGAGATCTTAAAGGCATCTAAATACTGAAAACTAGTTATTTTAAATTGACCAATAACTGGAATCTATATAAGCAAAGCGTAGAGACAGAGACAGCATAAATAAACCTGATAAAGGGGTATAAGAAGGGAATTGAGTTATTGAAGAGATAGTGATCAACAGTTGTGTTGTTTTGTGGAAAATGGTAACCCCATAACTAATAGCTAGAAGGAGTAATATAATAACCAATAATTACCCATATGATAACCTAATAATATATTAGCCATATATTTAGTGGCCTGGGATGTGAATCTAAAATAACTAAAACAAACTGACACTAGTAAAAAGCTGTTCACACGTACACTAGTTACAATGACTAGCATATCGACATTGGGTAATGCTTGGCACACGGACATTGGTAAAAAAGTTTCCGTTATTGGCATCAATTTAAAATATACTTATGTTTTAGTAAGGATGCCCTTTAACGAAGAATGGGAGGTAAATGAGCTATGCCTTACCCCCGTTCTTCAGTTACTCAAACTCATCATGCGAGCACAATGCAGGACTCGGGTGCGTCTTGAGGACTACAGTGACAGCTGGCAATGTAGGAGTCTACGTTTACTTTCCTCCTCTCTGTAGTTGATTACTGAAGGAACAGGAGGTAATACTACGTAGCTCCATTTATCTCCCGTTTCTTCACACAGAAAAAAAAGAATGTTGTTTAAAAAATCAAGTGGGGTACCCTTTAATGTGGATTGGGTGGTTGAGTGCGCTCATTTTGTGTTGTGTGGTTGTAGTAACCCTTTAATTGAGATGAATGAAATCATATTTTTTTTATGATTGGTGTGATTGTTAATATGAAACCCAATTATGGCATTGCCTAAATAATGGGATATATTTATAAAACCAACATATTTACCAGTGAAAACTACCACAAATGTTGTTGCATTCTCAACACAAGAAAGGAACATATTAGAATAAACTGCATGTAATAAAAGGATGGTTTATTTTGACCCCCCCATTGCTACAGTTTGATGGCATTTGCCAAAACACCACTCACCGTGCTACAATAACTATATAGCTCTTTACAAAGCGAGTGATTTTGTGGCAACTGACGGGACAGAATGCTTTATTTACAACATCGCAGCACTACCATCAGCCATGTAATGAAAATTCCAGTGCAGGGGCCCATATCCCACTTAGTCAATTACGCCATTACGGGTTGAAGTATTACCATCGTGATCTCAAGCTTTAGGGTAGATCTACATGATATTGAAAGGACATTACTGACATTTGCTAGGTTCTGATTCACTGTATATTCCCATATCTATTTTTTGTCTTACAGGCCACGGTTGCATTACACTCCGCATACTACTGGCCTTTAATCTATGCCCATTGAGAGATATAACGCCAGGAAACATTTTGCCCAATTAAGTCTGGGATACTCAATCCATTATGACTTGTTCCTGTGAGGTAGAGGGTTCATGGACGTTAGGACAACATTTTAAAAAGTTTAAGCAGAATCTGAAAAGGTGACACCAACTACTATTGCCACAAAGACAAAAAATCGTTGCAGTCATGGGCCTTCAATCTTTCACAACTTACACAATGGCTCAGATCACTCAAGTATCATCAATACCCACAGAATTTAGAATTTATATAAATATTAAAAAAAAACATTTTAATATTAGAATGTGGACACAGTACATTTCTTCTGATATATCCAAACCATTCAGCAGTCACAATACATTTCAGGGTTATGTCAATAAAAGTTTCTTATCGTTAAAAAAGGGTGCTACTTTGCCCCAACAATCAGATGTTAGCTTTCAAAATTGTTTAAATAATATCTGATTGGTTGGGCAAATTATAGCACGATTAAGATAAGAACTTTTTATTGGAATCATCCCCTCTGATTATGTATAAAAATGCAACGTTTTTGTTCCAAATAGTCAACACCTGATTTTGTGAGCTAACAGGCATTGCCTTACAAAAATTATTAAAAAGGTAAGAGTAAAGTTCTAATCAAGACAATTTTGTCCCATTTTAACCATGGCATTTCAGAAGGAAAAGCATGCACTAAATAAAAGTATTCATTCTGGTAATTATTGCAGAGAGTCAGTAGAGGGGAAAAAAAAACTGCCATTCCCCTACACATTAAAAGTAGTAATAGGAAAAACTGGATCAACACACAATGATTTGCAAATTGTGATAAGTAAAAAGGATTATAGGCAAAAAACTTTTTATTGGCTAATAAATATTCGGGTATAGATTAAAAACCGAATCCGGAACGGAACCGCGTGCATCCACGACTGCCCTCGTTTGTGGGTATGGGAGGGCTAATTACCTGCAATTCGCCGGACGTACCACAGGAGGGGGGTAGGTAAAAAAGGGGGAAAAACCGATACATTTCCGGAATGAAGGAGGTGTTTTGATTTTGTGTTTGAGTTGTTGGTTCCGGTATATTTACATAGCAGCAAACGGAAGGTAAATCCCTGAGTGTCGGGCATGACTCATTGGGAATTTTTAACTTAACTGCTCTGCACTCCTGTGATGTTCTCGTCTCGCTCTATCTGCATGGGATACCCAGGGGACAGGGACAATCCAAACGAGGATTACCTTGTGTAAAACTAGACTTCCATGCAGGTAGAAGCGGAGAGAACATCACAGAGTGGGACAGAGCAGTGTAGTTACTAACAGGAGATTCAATTAAGTTCTTATCGTTTTAAAAATGTGCTAATGTTTGCCCGAACCAATCAATCTTTTTAACATCTTGAAAGCTAACAATCTGACTGGTTGGGGCAAAATTAGCACCATTTATTTAAACATAAGGACCTTTTATTGTAATAACCCTGACAGTTCCAATAGCACTGACCCGACACTCGCAGGGCTTCAATTTCGGGATTTACCTCCTGGTCTGTTTGTGAGATTTCTGTGAGAGTGTCTGTCACGTGAGAGTGTTCTGTCTGGTGAGACTGTCTATGAGAGTGTTCCTTATCTGTAGAATTGCTGTCTGTGTGCGTGTGTGGGGGTGGGGGTCTTTGTGTGGGAGAGGTGATCGTGTGAAGAAGGTCTTCTATCGTGTGAGACTGTCCGTGAGAGTTTGTCTTTGTGGAGTTGGTCTCGAGTATCTGTGAGACTGTCGTGAGATGTCTTGCTGGGAGCTTATGTATGTCTGTGTGTGAGAGTGTCTGTGTCTGTGAGTGATGTCAATTAGAGTTTCTGTCTATCCGTGAGACGTAGCAGTTTTGTTGTGTGGAGAGGTGTTCTGTGAGTAGAGTAGTGTTGTCTGCTGTGAGGAAGCTGTCTAGATGATTGTCTGTCTTAGTGGTGAGATTGTCGTGTGTGAGAGTGGGTGTGTGTGTGTGGTGTGTGTGGGTATGTGGTCCTTTGTGACAGTGTTTGTCCTGTCGGTGAGACTGTCCTATTAGAGTGTCTGTCCTATCTGTACGACGAGTCTTGAGATGTCTGTGTGTGAGAGTGGTCTGTCTCTCTGTGAGACTGTCTGTGCGAGTGTACTGTACTAGCTGTGAGACTGTCTGTGGAGAGTGTCTGACTGTGTGAGAGTGTGTCTGTGGTGTGGTGGGGGGTCTGTGGGGGTGAGAGTGTCTCTCTCTGTCTTGTAAGACTGTCTGTCTATCGTGAGACTTTCGTGTGAGAGGTCTGTCTGTGGAGTGCCTGTGAGATTGATCTGCCGGTCTGGTGTGAGGTCACCACTGGTGTGTGGGAGTAGTGCCTGCAGTGTGCATGGGTGTAATGCTGTCGTTTGTGTGTGACAAGTAGGCCTGTCAGTTTGCATGGGAGTAAGTGCCTGTTGGGTGTGGAGGTAAGTGAGTGGCCTGTCATGGTTTGTGGGAGTGGGGGGGAAGGAGTGGGGGGGTGGGAAGGGAGGGGTGGCGGGGGGTAGTTGATGGGGGAGGGGGGGGGGGGGGGAGTGGGGGTGAGGGGGGGGGGGGGAGGGAGGGGGGATATTCTTCTTTTCTTTTTTTTTTTTTTTTCTATTTTTTTTTTTTGTGTTATTGGTATTTTAGTGTCTGTCAGTACTTGTGGATAGTGCCGTGGTGGTTGCATGGGAGTGAGTAGTGACTGTCAGTGTGGGGAAGGCAGTGCCTGTTGGTGTGCGTGGGGAGTAATGCCTTCGTGTTGTTTGTGAGCAGTTGCTGTCAGTGTGCATGGGTGTAATGTGCCTATTGCTGTGGGTGGGAGAATGCCGGTAGTGTGCATGGATGTAATGCTGGTCAGTGCTAATGTGTGTGGGAAGTCGTGACCTGTAATGTGCAGGGAGTAGTGCCGGTTCACATTGTAGTGGGAGTTAGCTAGTGACTGTTGGGTCGTGGGGGAGTAGTGCCTGGCGGATGTCCCACTTGTGTGCAAGAGTTGCCTGTCGGTTTTGTGTGGGAGTAGTAATGCCGTCGGGTGGCCAGGAGAAGTGCCTGTCAGTGTATGGGTGAGTAGTGCATGTTGGGTGCCTGTCGGTGTGTGTGGAGTAGTGTATGTCAGGTAGGTGTGGGAAGTAGTAGCACCCGGTCTGTGTGCATGGGAGTAATTGCCTATCGGTTGTGGAGGAGTTAGCACTGTCGTTGTGTGTGGGAGGAGTGCCTGTTGATGTGCATGGGAGTAGTGCCAGTCAGGTGTGTGTTTGAGAATAGGTGCCTGTCTGTGTCTTGTGGATTGGGCCTTTGTGGTGAGTGGGACGGAGTGACTTTGGGTTGTGTGGAAGTCCCACAACAACCCCCCTCTCAGACTGACTAACTGAACAGGTAGTGGAAGGGGCGTGGACTGTAGATCCCAGGGCCAGAGCTGGGGCTCTGATTGCTTAGGGGCCTCTGAAGTTTTGGGGGGCCAGTTGGGCCCACAAAATTGATTATTCGCCCGGGGGGGGGGGGGGGTCTGACTTGTCTCACTAATGTGGTATTGGGTGGGTTTAATATGGTTTTCCAAGGGGGGGTGGGCAATGTGAATTGGTTATAACTGATTGGGGGGCACAAATATGATATCATCACAGGGTGCTTGTGTGTTCCACTGGGGGGCGTCCGCAGCAGAGCTCACAAAACTTCTGCTTTGTCTCCACCGTGCCTCGCCGGCTGTCTCAACAATGTGTATTCCTGCTCCACTTCATCTTGCCTGGCCAGTACATAAGTGGGCAAACTTGTATGTGCAGTCACAGTGGCAAACTTGTAGTGCAGTCAAGAGGCAAACATATATGTGCCACTGTCACGGTGGAAACTTGTATGTGCCACTCACAGTGGTAATAAACTTGTATGTGCCATTTACAGTGGGCAAACTTGTTTGTGGCCAAGGTCAGTGGGAAAACTTGATTTGTGCCAATCACATGGGTAAAAATTGTAGTGCCAGTCACAGTGGGAAACTTGCATGTGCCCCTCACAGTGGGGGAAAACATTGATATGTGCCATCACAGTGGGCAAACTTATAGTACCAGTCACAGTGGGCAGGCAAACTTGTATTTTGCCAGTACAGTGGGGAAAACTTGCATGTGCCA
Organism: Hymenochirus boettgeri; assembly: GCA_019447015.1. Lineage (NCBI taxonomy): Eukaryota > Metazoa > Chordata > Amphibia > Anura > Pipidae > Hymenochirus > Hymenochirus boettgeri. The sequence continues at coordinate 12,498 of JAACNH010003268.1, read as the reverse complement.
TCACAATGGGCAAAACTTGTATGTGCCAGTCACAGGGGAGGCCTCTGATGAAGTGGAGTTTTTCCCCCATGAAATGCGTCAGGCTGAAACATTGTCTGTACTACTAATTGCGAGATATGATGTATGACTAAAGATTAACTTTTAATGTATCCCGAGTGGTGTATCCCATTTCTCTTGGAAAAGTTTATGGAGGCGATAAAGCACGGTGAAGTTGCTTCTATGGAGGTGTATCCCGCACCAGATGGAGTTGATTCGGAGTGACGCCTGGAGGAGTGGAGACCTGAGTACAATTAAAAAAAGTTCTGTTCTCTATCACGATATATCCAGCTAGAAACTGCAGGTCAAAAGCAGATGAAAGCAACAGAAGTCTCTCAGTTCTCCGATTGTCCAAGGGCTGATATAGCACAATACAAGGTTGCCGATTACCAGCAGAACTAGAGAGGAGAGTTCAATATGTTCTTTCCAGCTGCTTTTGCCTATGCGGTTTCTTGCAGGATGTTAGATTGGACAAGCAGGTTTCGCTAGACGGGCGAAGCAGTTCATTTAGCCTGGTTGGAAAACACACCGGATAGAGATGCTGCGGAGGAGGAACAGTGCAGTGGGCAAACCTGTAGTGTCAGTCATAGTTGGCCAAAACATTATTTCCTGTCAGTCACAGTGGCAAGCTTGTATGTGCCAGTCCAGGGGGCAAAATGGTATGGTCAGTCAACAGTGGGCAAACGTGTATGTGCCAGTCACAGTGGGCACAATGATGATCTGTCAGTAACAATGGGAAAGCTTCGCATGTGGCCTAGTCACAGTGGGCCAAACTTGCAGTTACAGTTCACACTGTGGGCAGTTCTTGAATAATGTAGAACAAAATAGGAAAAACTAGAACGCCACTGGGTGATGAATGAATAGGTGATTGATAAAAGGGGGAGTTTTTGCTTCCAACACATCGCAATCCAATTGTGTCTGAATAAACTATAGGGCTCTCCCCCTTTTATCAATGTTCATCCGACGTGGTGTTGTCGTTCCTCTTGTTTGATCTGCAGTGATGGTTGGCCCTTTGGAAGGAGTTTGAATGTGAGAGAAAACTATCGGAGTGTGAGTGTGCTCTTTTGTATGTTACCCGTCACACTGTGGGCTAATGCTGAACTGGATGGAGGGTTTTCAGCAGCCACTGTTTGGTCATCCCTCCATTTAACGGGACCAACGTTAAGTGAGCCGTCCAGTCAACCAGACCACTGTTAAGTAAACAGGTGGATGGTGACACTGAAGTGGTGACCTTACAGTGGCTGGTGAACAGGAGGGCTTAGAAACATTGGCTGTGTAATGGGATGGGGCTGACCTACCAGTGTCTACTGAAACTGGAGGGCTGACCGACTGAAGTGTCTTGTAAACTGGTGGGCTGACCTAGCAGTGTCTGGGGAAATGGAGGGCTACACGTGGCAGTGTGTCTGGTGAAACTGAGGTCTGACTGACAGCAATCTGGGGAGAACTGGAGGCCTGACTAACAGTGGTTGGGGAATCGAGGGCTGACTTGGCAGGGTCTGGTGAAACGGATAGGGCCGACCTAACATGTCTTATAAGGAGGAGGGCTGACTAAAACTGGGTGGTATGCTTGAAACTCCTGAAAGGGAATGCCCAAACAGTGTCCTGCTGAATGTAGAGGCTGACTTTACAAGTGGCTGCTAAAAATGGAGGGCTGACCTACCAGTGGGCTGCCTGAAATAAGAGGGCTGGACAACCAGGGCTGCTTGAACTAGAGGGCTGACTACCAGTGTCTGCTGAATAGCGGGCTAACCTTACAGTGGCTGCGAACCTGGGAGGGCTGGATACGGACAGTTTCTCGAATAGAGGGATGAGCAGACAGGTATGTCTGCTGAAAATGGAGGGCTGACTTAACCATCGGTGGTGAAATGAATGGAGGGCTTGGGGGGGGTTTTAGCAGCCCATTAGGCCAGCCTTCTAGTTCACCAGACACTGTTAGTTAGTCAGGCCAAAGGCACACAAACCTATTTTTGCGGGAAAAGGAAAAGTAGCGGCGGAGGCGGCTGAAAAAGTTGGGCTCAGGTGCAAAGGTCTAGAAGCCCCCAGATAATGGGGGCCAACTGAAAATGTGGTAATGGGGGCAGTTATCCACTAGAGGCCCACTGAATTGGGTATCACGGGAGCACTAAAATGTATTCACCAGGGTACAAGTTTCAATGGGGACCTCTTGACTGGTTCACGTTTTTGGGGCTAGCGGAAATGGGTTACAATGAGGCACAAAAATGTGTATCATGGGGGGGGCTAGTTATATAGTTACGGGGGGGCTCTGACTGCTCTCACTTTGGGGGGGCCACTGAATTGGGTAAACAACGTGGGGCACTAAATGTGTATACACAGTATCATATAGTTAATCGAAACCAGGAAGACGGTGGGAAATTTTCTAATTTGTCTAAATGGAGCACGCAGGACCCTTCATTCTGGGCAGCCAGAACAGCATTCCAAGAATGTAGACCCAGTTATCAGCACTAAGAAAACACCCTGTTCCGGCAGCCACAAAAGAGCCCAAAGGGTACAATCCTCTGTTCTGCAGTCAGAACAGCCTTAGAGGGTGAAAAACACTCGTTCCTAGTAGTAAGACATAGAGTTCCCAGGGTGCAGAACCACAGGTTATGGCTGCCCGACAGCATTCCCCATGGTGCAAACCCCAGCTCCGTCCATCAGGAACAGAGCTCCCGGGTGCAGAACTCGATTCTTGACACCAGAACAGACTTTCCAGTGAGGATTTCCTCATTCCCCTGTTGGCCACCAGAACACAGCTCCAGGGTGAAAAGCCCTGCTTAGCAAACTGGATTGAGTTCCAAGGAGCAGATCTCGTGTCCGGCCACCAGAACAGAACCCCGTTTCCGGCCACCCAGAACAGCATTCTCAGCGGTGAAAAGCCCTTGTTCTGGCCACCAGAACACCAGTTCTCAGGGTTGAACAAAGCCGCCTGTTCCGTCAACAAGAAAACAGAGTTCCCAGGCTGCAGACCCCTGTTCCGGCCACCAAAAAAGAATTCCCCAGGGTGAAAAGCCCTGTTCCAGCCACCAGACCAGAGTTCACAGAGTGGTAAACCCCCATTCCGGCTACACCAGAACAGAAGTTTGAGTTCCGAGGGTGAAAAGCCCTGGTCCGGCCACCAGAAGAAAAGTTAACAGGGAGCAAGACCCCCGTTCCGGCACCAGAACAGAGTTCCCAGGGGTGTAAAACCCCCCGTTCTGGCCACCAGAACAGAGTTCCCAGCGGTGCAGGGGACCACCGTTCCGCCACCACCCAAAACATAGTTCCCAGGGTGCAATTTGCAGACCCCCGTGTCCGACCACCAGAAACAGAGTCCCAGGTGAAGACCCCCCATTCCGGCACCAGAACATAGTTCCCAGGGTGGTTGTTGAAATCCCCCGTGTTCTGGTACACCAGAACAGAGGTCCCCAGGGTGCAGAACCCCCGTTCCGGCCAACAAGAAACAGAGTTCCAAAGGATGCAGACCCCCATTCTGGCCACGCAGAAAAAGTAGTTCCCAGGTGTGAAAAGCCCTTGCTTCCGGCACCTCAGAAACATAGTACAAGGGTAGCCGACCCCGTTCTGGCCACCAGGAACAGATGTCCCAGGGTTGCAGGACCCCCATTCCGGCCACCAGAACAGATTTTCAAGGGGTAAACCCCACTTTGGGTACACCAGAACAGAGTCCCAGGGTGTTGTGAAATGAAAGCCATTTGTTCCGGCACCAGAACAGAGTTCCAAGGGTGTTTAAACCCATTCCGTGCTATACCAGAACAGAGTTCCTAGGGATGATGAAAAGCCTGTTTCGGCCACCAGAACAAGTAGGGTGAGTTAGTTAGTTGTAGACCCGTAAGGTGAGGGTTATTGTTTAGTGGGTTAGGGAACGTCACGAAGTATGAAGGTAGATTGAGTTCTCAGTCGGTTCCCCCCGGGTGGAAACCCCCGTGTTTCCGGCCACCACCCCAGTCAGAACCAGAGGGGGCGACGGTTAGGTACCGTGAGTCAGAGTTGTGGGTTCCAGGATGCAGACCCCCATTTCCGGCCACCTCTGTAGTTAGTTTATATTTTCTAGTAGCTTTAGTTTTTTTTTTATAGTTTGGTAGTAGTTTAGTAGTAGTTTGTTTTAGCTTATCTATTGTAGCTTTTTCTTTAGTTCTCTTTCCCTTAGTTCGGTTAGTTGTTTTTATTTTTTTTAGTTCTCTAGTAGGGACTAGTAGAACAGAGTTTCCGGGTGTAAACCCCTGTTCCAGCCACCGCCAGCAGAACCGATTTCCCAGCCTGCACGACCCCTGTTACGCTGTTTTTTTCGGCCACCAAAAGAGTTCCCAGGGTGAAAAGGCCCGGTCCGGGACACCAGAAACATAGTTCCCAGGGTGGCAGACCCCCGGTTCCGACCACCAAAAGAGTTCCCCATGGTGCAGACCCCCATTCTGGCCACCAGACGGAGTTTCCAGGGTGAAAACCCGCGTTCGGCTCACCAGACAGAGTGTCACAGGGTGCAGACCCCCATCCGGCCACCGAACAGAGTTCCCGGGGTGCAGACTCTGTTCCAGCCACCAGAACCGAGCGTTTCCCAGCCTGCAGGGCCCCTGTTACGGCCACCAGAAGAGAGTTCCAGGGTTAAACCCCCAATTCAACCCTCTTCCCAGCGCCAGACAGGATTTCCCAGGGTTGCAAAAACCAGTTCCATGGCCAGAACAGAGTTCCCGGGTGCAGACCACTGTTCTGGCCACCAGAACTGAGTTCCAGGTTGTTAAACCCACTGTTTAGGCCCACCAGAACAGAGGTTCCCCAGGGTGTAAACCCCCGTTTCCGGGCCAACCGAACAGAGTTCACAGGGTGCAAAACCCTGGTCCAGCACCCAAAAAATAGTTTACCCAGGAGGCAGACCCGTTCCAGCACCCAAAGCATAGTTCCAGGGAGCAGACCCCGTCCGGCCACAAGACAGAGTTTACCAGGGTAAACCACCATTCCAGCCAGGATAGAGTTCCCAGGGTGAGACCCCTGCTCCGGCTGCCTGAGGAGAGTTCCCAGGGTGCAAAAAACCCTGTTCAGCTGCCACAACAGATGTTGCCAGGTTGCCGGACCACTGTTACGGCCACAAAACAGAGTTCCCAGGGTGTACGATATGTTCTGGGTAAAACCCGCTGTCTGGTCACCAGAACAGAGTTTACAGGGTGCAGACCCCCCATTCCGGCACCAGAACGAGTTCCCAGGGTGCAGGACCCCTGTTCTGGCCACCAGAGCAGAGTTTCCCAGGGTGCAGACCCCCGTTCCGGCCACAAGAACAGAGTTTTCCTAGGATGGCAGGACCCCCATTCTGGCCAACCAGAACAGCGTTCCAGGGGGAAAAGCCCCTGTCCGGCAACCCAGAACATAGTCCAGGGTGCAGACACCCGTTCCGGCCAACAAAGAACAGAGTTCCTAGGATGCAGGACCCCATTCTGGCCTACCAGAAACAGGTTCCCAGGGTGAAAAGCCATGTTCCCGGCCACCAGAACATAGTTCCCAGGGTTTGCAGACCCCCGTTCTGGGCCCCAGCACAGAGGTCCCAGGGTTGCAGACCCCCATTCCAGCCACGCAGAACAGAGTTCCAGGGTGTGTAAACCCCCATTTTTGGGCTGACACAGGAAACAGCAAGTTCCAGGGTGAAAAGCCCTGTTCCGGCCACACAGAACAGAGTCCGGGTGGTAAACCCCATTCGGCTATACCAGCACAGTAGTTCCCAGGGGAAAAGCCTGTTTCGGCACAAGAACAGAGTTCCCAGGGTGGGAAACCCACGTCCGGCCACCAGAACAGAGTTTACCAGGATTGCAGGACCCCCATTCCGGCCACTAGAACAGAGTTTACAGGGGTATGTGTGTAAACCCCTGTCCAGCCACAAGAACCGATTTTTTCCCAGCCGCAGACCCCTGTTCCGGACACCAAACACCGATGTTCCCAGGGTGAATTTTGATTGAAAGCCCTGTTCCGGAACAACAGAAATTTTAGTTCCCAGGGTGCAGACCCCAGTTCCGACCACCCAAAATGGACCGTTCCCATGTGCAGACCCCCATTCTTGGCCACCAGAACAGAGTTTCCCGGGTGTAAAAAACCCCTGTTCGGGCACCAGAACAGAGTTCCAGGGTGCAGACCCCATCATTCCGGCCACCAGAACAGGTTCCCTGGCGTTGGCAGGACTCCTGTTTCAGCCACCAGAACAGAGTTCCCCCAGCCTGCAGACCCGCTGTTTCCTCCACCAACCCCAGAGTTCCCAGGGTGAAAAAGGCCCTGTTCGGCCACCAGAAGAGGTTCCAGGGTGTTAAACCCCCATTCACCCCCTCTTCCAGCCGCCAGAACAGAGTTACCAGGGTGCAAACCCTGTTCCAGTTTGCCCGAACAGATTTCCCAGGGTGCAGTGCAGAACCATGTTCTGGCCCACCAAGGAACTGAGTTCCCCAGGGTGTAAAGCCCCCGTTTAGGCACCAGAACAGAGTGCCCAGGGTGTAAACCCCGTTTCCGGCACCAGAACAGGAGTTCACAGGGTGCAAAAACCATGGTCCAGCCACCCTCAAAACATAGTACCCAGGGAGCAGACCCCCGCTCCCGCCACCAACCAAAGCATAGTTCCCAGGGAGCAGACCCCCGTTCCGCCACCAGAACAGAGTTCCCTAGGGCTGTAAACCCCCATTCCAGCCACAGTATAGAGTTCCCAGGGTTGCAGACACTGTTCGGCCACAGAAAACAGTTCCCAGGGTGCAGACCCCTGTTCTGGCCCACCAGAGGCCAGAGGTTCCCCAGGGTTGCAGACCCCCGTACGCCACAAGTAACAGAGTCTAGGAGCAGACCCCCATTTGGCCACCAGAACAGAGTTCCCAGGGTTGAAAAGCCCTGTTCCGGCCACCAGAACATAGTTCCCAGGGTGCAGACCCCGTTCCGGCAACAAGAACCAGATGGTTCCTAGGATTGCAGACCCCCATTCTGGCCACCAGAACAGAGTTCCCAGGTGAAAAGCCGTTCCGGCACCAGAACATAGTTCCCAGGGTGCAGACCCCCGTTTCTGCCACGCAGAACGAGTTCCCAGGGTGCCAGACCCCCATTCCGCCACCAGAACAGAGTTCCCAGGGTTTTAAACCCCATTTTGGCTACACCAGAACAGAGTTCCAGGGTGAAAAAAGCCCTGTTCCGGCACCAGAAAGAGTTCCATGGCAACAGGGTGTTGTAAACCCCATTCGGCTTATACCAGAACAGAGTTCCCAGGGTGTGTGAAAAGCCCTGTTGCGCCAACATAACAGAGGTCCCAGGGTGGGAAAACCCCCTTCCGGCCACCAGACAGAACAGAGTTCCCAGGAGCAGACCCACATTCCGGCCACTAGGAAAAGAGTTTCCAGGGTTGGTTAAACCCCCTGTTCCAGCCAACCAGAACAGATTTCCCAGGCCTCAGACCCTGTTCGGCCAGACAAACACAGACGTTCCCAGGTTTTTGATAAAGCCCTGTTACGGAACCAGAACATAGTTACCAGGGGGCAGGCCCCCGTTCCGAACCACCAAAAAGGAGTTCCATGGTGCAGACCCCCATTCTGGCCACCGAACAGGGGGGGGGGGGGGGGAGTTTCCAGGGGTGGTTGTAAAAAACCCCTGTTCCGGCCACCAGAAACAGAGGACAGAGTTTCCAGGGTGCAGACCCCATCCGGCCACCCAGAACAGAGTTCCCTGGGGGTTTAAACCCCCATTCAGCCACCCCAGTATAGAGTTTCCCAGGGCAGGGACCCTGCTCCGGCTTGGCCAGAGCAGATTTCCGCCAAGGGTTTGCAAAACAATGTTCCAGTGCCACAACAGAGTTGCCAGGGTGCAGGACCAAATGTTCCGCCACAAGAACAGAGTCCCAGGTGTGAAACCCGCGTTTCTGGGTCACCCGACAGAACAGAGTTTCCAGGGTGCAGCCCCATTCCGGCCACCAGAACAGAGGTGTCCCCAGGGTTGCAGACCCCTGTTATGGCCACCAGAGCAAGAGTTCCCAGGGTGCAGACCCCTGTTCCCAGCCACCACAGAACCATAGTTTCCAGCGTGCAGACCCCCGGTCCGGCCACCAGAAATAGGTTCCCAGGGTGCAGGGACCCCGTTCTGGCCACCAAAAACATAGTTCCCAGGGTGTAAACCCCCCCCTTCCAGCCCCAGAAATTTCCCGGGTGCAGGACCCCTGTTCGGCTGCCAGAGCAGAGTTTCCCAGGGTGCAAAACCCTGTCCAGGCTGCCAGAAAAGAGTTCCAGGGTTTGAGAACCACTTGTTTCCGGCCACCAGAACAGAGTCCCAGGTTGTTGTAAACCCTGTTCCGGTCACCAGAACAAGATTTCCAGGGTTGCCAGGCCCCCTTACGGCCACCAGAACAGAGTCCCGGGTTGCAAACCCCTAGTTCGGACACCAGAACAGAGTCCCAGGATCGTAGACCACTGTTCAGCCACCCAGGAAACATAGTTTCCAGGGTTTGGTGCAGACCCCTTTTCCGGCCACCAGAAACATAGTTCCCGGGTTTGCAGGACCCCGTCCGGCCACAAGAACAGAGTTTCCAGGGTGTAAACCCCAGTTCCGGCCACCATAACAGAGTTCCAGGGTGCGATCCTGTCTGCCACCAGAACTTGAAGTTCCCAGCCTGCAGACCCCTGTTCCGGCACCAGAACCTGTTCCGGTATCAGAACCCGAGTTCCCAGGGTGTAAACCCCGTTCCGGTCACAGAACAGAGTGCCAGGGTGCAGGACCCCCATCATTCCAGCACCAGAACAGAGTTCCCAGGGGCAGCCCCGTATTTCCGGCCACCCAAGAAAAACGAGTCCCAGGTGCAGACCCCTGTTCCAGCCACCAGAACATATTTCCAGGGGTTGTTGCAGACCCTTTCCGGCCACCAGAACATAGTTCCCAGGGTTGGCAGACCCCTGTTCCGGCCACCAGAACAGGAGTTTCCAGGGTGAGACTCCTGCTCTGGCCACCAGAACGAGTTCCCCGCCTGCAGACCCCGGTTTCGGCCCCAGAACTCTGTTCCAGTACACAGAACCGAGTTCGTTCCCAGCCTGCAGACCCCCTGTCGGGCCACCCACCACAACAGAGTTCCCAGGGTTGGAAAAGCCCGTTACCAGGCCTCCACCCAGGAAACAGGTAGGAAGATGGACTGTACTGGCGCGCTCAGGGAGCACACAGTCAGCGGGCGCCTGACACCCAGACCCCTTTTCCGCGCCAC
>JAACNH010003267.1:0-30402 GCA_019447015.1 Hymenochirus boettgeri | reverse complement strand
TAATCATAATAAGAATCATCTTAAGATATTCTTTCTATCAAATACCAAATGGCAAATGTATTTTTTATGTCTCCTTTTCTCAGTGCCATTTATCCAACACAGTACTTAACTGGACACTACTTTTAGTTATACCTAGGTTAAAAAACTGAGCAGAGATCCGGTTAATACAGTTTAGGAAATTACCCAATGCAATGTCCTCATTTCTTCCCATTAGTCCTCGGCTAATGGTCTTTCAACCCCTGTCACCCAAGTCTAAATCGGAAACCTATATCAAGGGATTATTACTGGGTTCGGTCTGGCTATTTCAATGTGTTCAAAAACTGTTTTAGAGAAGCCTCTAAAAAATATAAAGAAAGTCCCAATTAACATTTAATTCTTAACATAAAACCATAAGATTTGTCATCGTATTCTGGTTCGCTCTCGCACAGATAACGGCTAAACATTAGGGCGATCATGTCGAGTATAAGTTCACGCTACTGATCACATCCATAATAGAAGAAAGGACAATCAACATGCGGCTCTGTCGTGTGACCTGATTTGACACTGATTAGTGTAGAAAAACAGCAGTTCACTGGTCAGGTGAAACAAATGTGAAGCTTTACAGAAGAAAAAAAGATGCCAGACAGACTCACACATAGCCAGATAACGAATTACAACACGTTTAATCATGTGAATTCCATGGAATCTATATTTGTTTTTAGTGTCTAAAGGTGTGTGTAGCTGTGCCTATCTATGAAGGAATCTGAGATTACTACAGCATATACAAGACATAACATACAACTGATTATAGTTATTTTTCATGTTCGGACATGGGTTACAGCAAGAAAATATTTTAATGAAAGGGCAACTTTACTGGAAAAAATGACTGTTTTTCTTTTCTTTCCCCTCTTACTTTTATAATTAAATACATGTAAGTACGTAAGCTCTCCTCTGAGGTGGTGGATGTTGCCTGCATTGCCTTCAATATAGTACTTGCTCTTTTGCTCAGGCTCAGTATCCCCCCTCCCCTTTTAACAAAAAACCCACGCCCTTCCATTCTGATCAGACTTTTTATAGGGCCAAGCTTGGCTCGCGTAAATCACTATGAGAGCTAGCTGGGATGGTAATTCCATCATGTCAATTCACACATTCCCATAACTTTCATTCACCATTCCAGATACAGCAAAACTGCTCACAGCAGAAGAGTTTAATATATAAGGGGGCCACGTTGAAATTAACAGCTGGAATGCGATATTCAGTTTAAGTCAATTTTTAAAAAAAAGTTATTATCGAAACCCATTTAAATTCATTTAAGTGTCCGCTGAACACCATTCAATGTTATTCAGATCCTTGATAGAGGTTTGCCCACACAGTCTCTTCTATTTACTGGCTTCCATTTCGTATTTCTTTCGCATGCTCACAAACATTCTTTTGTTTACCACCTAGGGAGTTTACATGACTACACATGAATTACTTGGATCACTTTTCTTCTCTCCATATAGAAACTACCTGGGGAGAATGTTCCATAAAGTTCTTATTGTTTAAAAATGGTGCTATTTTTGCCCCAACCATCAGATGTTATTTATCATTAAAAGCTAACATCTGATTGGTTGGGGCAAAATTAGCACAATTTTTAACAATAAGAACTTTTATTGAATAACCCCGTTAATGCACTATAAACCTTGTTTTGGGCGCCTTCTAACACTTGCCATATGTATAAAAATGACAACAAACTGCAATACTGGCATGACCTTTTAAATTGACCCGTGCCACCATCAAGGTCAGTTAACATTTTGCAATATTAGTTTTCACCAATTCACCACTTTAGAAACCAACAGGGAGATTCAATAAAAGTTCTTATCATTTAAAATGATGCTAAATTTGCCCCAGCCATTCAGATGTTTATTAGCATTTGAAAGCTAACATCTGATTGGTTGGGGCAAAATTTGCACCATTTTAACGTAAGAACTTTTATTGAATGACCCTGTAACATTTTCTTATTACACCAAACTATAACTGGAAGGGACATGAAGCCAACAATCGTGGTTTATCCAAGTACCAAAATTTTTTACTTGAAAGGTCAAAGCTGGTAGCTGCCTGTCGCTCCTATCCCCCCCCCCAAATAAATAAAATCAAGTAAATAGCATTAACTATCTTATCAATACAATAATAGATACAAACCATATAAAAATTATAAAAGACTTGTGTGTTCCAAGGATGCAAGTCAAAACACACTTTTATTCTTCCATAGACTAACACATACTTTCAATAAAACCATTACAACAAATATAATAAGGTAAAGTGCAGTGTGCATATTGCAGGTATGGGCTAAAAAGTAGGGGACTCCTCTTCAATTCCTTCTCCTATTTTGCTATCGTTATATAACCTTCTATGAGTAGGATCTATCAAATGGCATTGAGGGTGCTACCCTACTGTCCTTATGCTTGTCACAAGATTTTTTACAGTTGGAAATATATTTTTTAAAATCAACCTGGGCTAAGTAAGACAAAGCATTTCATACCACCCTTGTGTGTAAAAATTCCCCTTCTCACTCTCCCAGCACAAACAATATAAACCACACAACGCTCAGAAGCATCAGAGAAAAAAGCAGAACCAAAACAAAAGGGAGCTACTTTCCTGTGCCTTCTCTATGGTTCTTGATTTTCCTCGCATGCTATAATGTGCCCTGTGCTGATGGGATCCTTATTGGACCCAGCTGCCCCTGTGAGATGCTGGGTTCACTCCCCATTTAACACTGGTATGGAGGGCAAAAATATGGATAAACCAATCACAATGTACAAAGATTCATAGATTGACATTGCATCTCCCAATCAGTTGTTATCCATTTAAAAAACACCCTTTAAAAACCTTCCCAGCTCAGAATATTTGGTCCAATTTTTTCTTACTTAAGGACTGGTACAACAAGGCCATCCTGATATTCCTGACCATCGTACTACCGATTGATAAACTGTAGTCTATAGTAGGGAATTAAGCAGCACTGCATAATTTTTATCCCAATAATCTTGCAGACGTGTAAAGAATGCGGATTGACGTGATTTACCGACATGTCCGATCTTTTCAGAAAAACTATTTTGACAAACAATAAGTGCAGATTCACCCAGAGCCGCATGCCAGAGGCTTACCAGAGATTTACCAGAGCGACACTGAGGTGTTAAATTATTCCGCAAAAGGTGCCACGGCCCTGTACATGGCTTGAGGCAGCTGCACAAGTGCCTTTTTCCAAAATCCCGGCATCTAGGGGTTAATTGTCGCGCTAAAGGAACCTAAATCTTAAAGAGCTCTGCGCCCAGCCAGATGCTCTGTAAATGACCCTGTGGAACAGTCACATCAAAGTAAGGCCAATAAATTAGCCCACAGCTAACCAAATATCCACGTGGCTAATTTAGCCAAAATATCAACCTCTGTATACCAGCTCTCAACAATCAGTTTACACAGAAACAATGGGAAACCCATTCCATTTCCTCATATATATAAATCTTCTTTTCTGGACACCAGAGCTATGATTGCAGTAAGCTCTAGCAGTAAATTAACTCTCTCTAGCCGTACATGTGCTCTCTATCCGTACATGTGCTCTCTAGCCGTACTTTCCATCGTAGCCGACATTGCTCTCTAGCCGTACATGTGCTCCCTAGCTGTGGTGCCTCAGGGCGCTCATGTGGCTTCCAGAGGGCAACAGTCCGTTGTTTAACTAACCTAAGTGGTTTTAACTATTGGATTCTCTGCGCTGCTATCTAATGAAATCTATCAATCAATTTTGATGTAAGAATCTACCACTACAATGTAGTGTCCCATTGGTACTGATATTGTGCTTTACATACATTGCTGTTAAGACCTTTTAATAGTTGTTTCCACTAACAACTGACTTGTAAACATCTTGTGCTCTCTCTCTAGTGATATGGACTTCTAATTACCCTATGGCTAGGGATTTTTTTCCAGCCACATCTCTGCCTCAATTTGAAAAATCGCAAGTACATACATGGCTTCCCCCCCTCCCATCAAAATGACATCAAATTGCAAGCTTTACACCATGAAGATCACATTGTGACCTTGGACTCTAATCAATGAAATCTGAGCTGGCCATCGGCTACCACTTATTAAAAAGCACCATTTACAGTGCTCTGCAGCCTACCATGTTGGGAGAACTGGATAGATATGGACAGCGGCTGACCACCTGTCAACTTCTGGCTGACCCCCGGCAAAGATTCTTTAAGGGGAAAAAAAAAGACTGTGTAGCTCTGTGGCACATTATACTGTAAAAAGTGTTTAAAAAAAGCAATTCTTTGCGTTATAAGAACTGACCAAATCCTACTAAAGGGATGTTTTTACTATCACATCACAGGTAATGTAATCTCATTGTCAATACGTTTCCAGCATTTATAAATTCTGTATGCTGTAAAAACTATTAAATAACTATTTAAATAACCTCTGCTTTTTTTGAAATGTATAGTTTTCTTTTTTACCTGTGGTGGATACATATATACCAAGCAGTAAATTGGTTAGCTTGATTTATCATTATATCTAATGACGTATTCCTAATGTGTAATATCAAAGCCCAAAACTTCCGCAAAAACGCTAACGTACCAGAATATGTGCTTTTCGTCCTGGTTCTTTCATCCAGTCCTGGTAAATGAGAGGCATGATTACTATAAAAAACCATAACAACAACATTTTAAGAAATAACCTTTCATTTTACATATATCTTTCATCTATCCATTCACTCTACAAAACGAGGCACAGTAGATCTCCATTAAGCTCCTGGTAATATTTTCAAGGCAAAACCTGACATATTGTAAAAATTATTCCTATGTTGTTATTCAATAATAGGTAGATCACAGCCTAGCGAAGCCACCCCTGGATTTGTCTGGAGGGGAATAGCATTAAATTTGGAAACCAATAAGAAATATATTTTTCTGAATATTTGCTGACTATTGTGGCATTGCCACCAATGTGGAAAGGTCTTCACTCTGCCACAAAGCTCAAAAACATATGGGACTGACCAAAGCATACATTACATGGAACACCTTATATGCATGGTGTACAGTTTCCTGATTGCCACATTCAAGCTCTTTCCGCTGTTTAACCCACACTTAAGTGTATGTATACTGAACAATGACTTTTGTGGCGCCATTCTTAATCTATAAATAAATAGTGTTGTTAGTAGTGCACTTACTCTGAGGTGTGTGGTGTTGCTGGCATGCCTTCATAAAGTACTTTTTTTGCTCAGGCTCTGACCACTGACCTGACTATTTTTCCCCCATACCAACTGTCAAACTGCATACAACATACAGCACACCAACTGTCAAACCATTCCAGCTGCAGCAAAACTGCTTACAGAAATGCTAAATTGTAGATGTTTCAGCTTGGTATCTAAAGAAAATGGGCTGATCGACAAACAAGTATACTATCCAATTATACATGATTATAGTTTCCACTAATGGGCAATTTAAAAAAACCAAATCTGCAGTGTACAAACCCTTTAAGTTTAAAGTCGGTAAGGCCAATCAGTAAATGTTTAGATTTGTGATTTTTGAAAGGGGTCCCGTATTGGTATTTTAAAAATGTTTTAAACTAATTGAATTTCACTTTCCTCCACCAAGGCAAACCCCTCATTTGAATGAACAATTTCATTTCAAATTGCTCTGTAAACAGCACAGATCTGGGATTCTCTACCACCTCCAGTTTGAACTTTACTGTATTTTAGAAGCAGAAACCTAGGCTGAAATTTTTATGATGAAGCAAATGCCATCCCCCGAATTCAACAATAAAAGTTTCTTCTCCTCATTTTATTATTGATTCGTGCAACAATTTGCAAAATGTACGAACAAGCAATCATGGCATTACGGTAATAAAAGCAATCATGGAGGTTAGTAAGGCTTGGGATGGTAAGAAAGTGCCGGAGAGCAATATATCCCCTTGAAACCTGCAGAAAGGCGGGGCCTGAACCTAGGGTTCATCTGGCCAATCTTTGTATAGGTGGGGCGGACAGAGATCCTTAATTGTGAGCAATCCGATAAATAATCCAATAACAATATTGATCACGCGCATGCCGTTTTAAAAAACCAAACATCAGGCCACATGGAAAATTCCATGAACCTATCTTCAGACCCCTCTTTCTGAGGTTTCAAGGGGAAATCTGCTGAAACATTAGAACCTCATGGCTAACTTTAGGGCCTTTTAGCTTACAATGGTTCCACAGAACCTTTTAAATCTCGAAAATCCGATTCTATTTTTCAATGTAATTTTAACATTTTCGATGAAAAGTTTTGAGTTTAAAAGATTTTGAAAAAAACCTTGTGCTGAAAGTACTGTTGCTGATATTAGTTGAAGGAAAACTATACATGAACCCTTTTTTTTGACTGATGGAACACTTTGTTTCAGCGATTGCCGAATCACAATGCTCCCATGTGGTACGGGTAATAAAGGTTTTCATTTAAGGTGGCCATGCTATGAACGATACGGTAAATCCTGTCGGGAAACAGGATTTACCTATTATTGTTATGTGTAGGGGCTGTTCCTGACTGATCGGAGTGTCGACGAACGACCTTGTCAGCACCTGATTGCTCGGGACTGACGAAAAATTTTCCTCCGCCGGTATCGGCTCCCTTTACTTGAGTGGCTGCACGGCTGCCCTCCGTCCCCATACCGTGTAGGGGATCGGTTTGGTCCATCTGTGCTGTTCCCACAGCATGTGTGTTGAAAGATACCAATGAGAGCTATCAGCACACATTCTGTGGGATTGCAAGTGTAATGGCCACCTTTAATTAAAGAGCTTTAAGTTGTGCAAGAAGTGTCTCTTTGAAATCTCACTGCTTATGTTACATAGGAGTACGGTTCCCACCTTCCATGGGAAATTGTCATTTGGTGTTTCATAATGCCCTTTAAGTGTCCTGAAACATGGCTAATTTTCCATATCTGAATATTCCCTCTGATGATCCACTTTGAACCTGGATTTATCAACAGAGAAAGAAGTTGCTAAAGAAACTAAGTAAGATGACACACTTCATTACACTTTTAATTTCCGAGACAGTTTTTTGAGTAATGACACCAGAAAATTAGTCATGCTTGACTGAAGAAGAATCATATCGCTAAATCGCCCGACGTAGCAAATATAATTAATACAGAGACCTTGCGTTTTGTCACATTAAAATAAACATTGAAAAGGAATGCACCCCCCTGCCTGTTAAGAAATGTAACTTTAATTACAATTATAATATAATTAACCTTTTGCCAGCTTTGAAGTAATAGTTTAATGTTACTCTGATAAATGTGTATTGGCTCTATGGCAAACAGCAATTCCCAATTAGGAACTATTTCAGGGGAAGTAACTGGGCAATCCACATTAGGCACCTTATACTGTAAATGTCTGGTACAGTTTTCCCCTGATGTCCACATTCAGGCTTCCCCTGTTTATAGTTGGATAGTATTTGAGATTGAAATAAAGACATACGTCCATCCAGCCCAACCCATCTAGCAATATCCTCATTCCTGCCTACGGTTGATCCAGAGGAAGGAAAAAAAAAACCACCAAATTTTATGAAGGGGAAAAAATTTCCTTCCTGACTCCAATGGCAATCGGAATTTCCCTGGATCAACCTACTTTATGAATCAATAACCAGTAACTTGCAATATTCCTTGTTTGCAGAAACTCATCCCTTTTTATAAACTGACCATGAACCTGCCATAAACTAACGTCCACGGAAGACCAGTTCCATAACTTTACCGTTATCACAGTGAAAACCCTTTCCAAACTTACAGGGCGATGCACCTCAGGTTAAGCGTGACTTTAAACCCTCTCCTTCCTTGCGGCGGCTGCGTGGCTAACTGCGAAAGTTAACAGCGCAGCTGCCGCAAGCGGTGTTATATGCCGAAATCGGCATTTTATTGCGGCACTTTCATCCAGCTCAAGCTGGCTTTAAAAATGCCGATAGAAAAATCGCCAGGTAGCGATGTTCCGAGCGCCGCTATCGGCATATAACATCGCCGGGCTGTTTGCATCGGGTTGGCCGATAGCGGCGCTCGGTGCATCCCCTGTTAAGCCTAAACCTTTTTTAATTCAAGTCTTAAGGGATGTCCACATGTCCTCTGACATGTTCTATTGGTGAACAAAGGCCCGTTAATGTATTTATACACGTAATCATATCCCCACACACAAGCGCGTTTTCTCCAGCGTACATAATTGTAACTTTTCCCAGTCTCTCTTCATTTCAATCAAGCTCTCCCAATCCCCTTATTAATTTAGTTGCCCTTCTCTGAACCCTTTCCATTTCAATATGACCTTTTTGTACACAGATTCCAAATTGCACTGCATATTCCAATGAGAGCTTACCAATGCTTTGTAAAGAGGGAGAATTACAATTTTCCTCCTCCCTTGAATCTACCTCTCTTTATACAAGACAATACCATCTGGCTCTGGCCGTTGCCGCCTAGCACTGCTTGTTACCTTTAAGTTTGTTATCACCAAAACTCCAAGATCCCTTTTCCACCAGGGATTCACTTAACACAAGAGCCATTTATAGTATAAGTAGCACAAAACTTTTTAAGTCCAAAATGCATCATCACCTTACGTTTATCAACATTAATCTATCTGCCACTAGCAGCCCAATGTGACAATCTATCTAGATCCCCTGCAACAATTGCACACTCCTCTGAAGTTTTTTGTTCGTCGACAAAGTTTTGTGGTGAATCAGCAAACACAGAACCTTGCTGACCGATATCACTGACTTCCAAATTATAATAGATTAATAGAAGTGGCCCCAATACAGAACCCTGTGGCATCCCACTAGCACTTTAGTCCATAATGATGAGACCCCTTTACAAACCTTCTCTGCATCCTATTCATTAACCAATTTTCTATCTAGTACAAATGTGACTCCCCAGACCAACAACCTTAGCTTTATACTTAGTCGCCTATGGGAGACTGTATCAAAAGCCTGGCAAGATACAAGTAAACACATCTACTGCTATGTCAGAGTCTAAATTTCTATACCTACTGTCCTAATAAAAGTTAAGCAAGTTAGTTTTGACAAGATCTATTCCTCCTAAATGCATGCTGGTTACTACTTATAATGTCTGTCCTTGAAACCATAACGCTAGAACTGTTTCCCTTATTAACTTTCCAGGATCTTCCCCTGGCCTGTAATTACCCGCGCTGTGAATGACTACCCTTTTTGAATATTGGAATAACACAGCCTTTTTTCCAATCCAGAGCGACACATCCAGACACAATAATCTGCAAAAATAAGAAACAATGGCCTAGATAAAACTGAACTTAGCTCCTTAAGTACCCGAGGATGTATTTTATACGGTCCCAGGAGATTATAATATTACCCTTATTTAGTTTCTTTCTGTACCATATCCTCAGTTACCAAAGTGCACTTGCATCTTTTATACCATTATTTGCTACTATACTCTATGATATCTGTACTTGGATCTTCTATAGTGATCATAGGGAACAAAAGTCTTCAGACGTTGCTTTATCGCCACCCTTGCGTAACTAACTTTCCTCCCCACCAACAACCCTTCTTTGAATGGAACAATTTCATTTCAATTGCTCTGGGAATTCTCTTCTCACCAACCACCTCCAGTTTTGAACTCTACTGTATTTTAGAAGGCAATAAACTAGGCTGAAATTTTCCTGTTTACCCAAGTTGGGAATTAGCATATGCAGTCCGGGGCTGCTGAGGGCCCCACTAGAAACAGTAAACTATGTCCCAACTATCCCAAGATTCAAGGGATTTTACAACAGGAAAAAAAACTTTTTTCCCATTGTGCACCCAGCTTTAAGAATTATTATTGTGCAACCATGGATTTAGTGCAGAAAGTTACCCGAGACTCCCTTCCCATTTTCCTGTTATACCGATTAGCTCCTTTTCTTTATTGTTTCCTCCACGTTGGCTGTCATCTTCCTTGTGTCCATGTTATACTGCAAAGCCCCCAATGAAATCCACCTCTCTCGATACATTGCCTTGTCCACTCTTTATTAAACTCGCTCAGGGGGATACTAAAATAATAATACAGAATATAGATATAATCGGCACTCATGGGTCTTTCCAACATGTATTGTGATATGGTGCAGCAACCGCAATATTTCTCAGACCATGGACAATAAATAGTGAAGTGGCAGACAAAATGTTTTCAAGGACCTTATAAGCATCCCCCAACATCTTTACACATTGCCAGGAACATGGACTCCTACCTACTGAGAAACACTATTACATATACAATATTATATAACACCTACCTCTTTTTAAGAAGTCTTTTTAATAAACAATATCACTGCAATAAAATGTTGTGTGATCCAATACCTCTTCATTCCTTCTACAGGGAAGAAAACCTTCCCAAAACCATTAGTAAATTATCCCTACTACTACTAACGCGCATGGCCAGGTCCATAGACAACTAACCAAAGGGGAGGCAGCTAATAATACAGTAAGCCACTAGATTCAATTTTTAGGGAACGTAGGATATTTTTTGCCATTTCCCACGTGCCTTTTTGTGCCCGTCTGACTATGCGGTACGGCCTGGGATGAAACACTTTGTCCATAGGAGACCACAGGATGTGCTATGATTTTCCAACACCCATTCGCCCAATGTTCGGTCGCCCCCAACAGCAAATCACCTCAGACCGAAAAGTATCTGCTTGTGTTTATCCCAGCCTTACATACACACATTGCCAATATTTCTCAGCCCGATCAAGCGCCCATCAAATCTTTTGGTTGATGGAACAGAGATCAGCTGTGACACCACACATGACCAACTGTTTTGGACAGTAACATAAGTTGGTTAAGAATAATAACATTTCAGTAAGGGCTAGGCCACACTAGCGCGTTTTTCTGCGTTTTGCGATCCATTTACATTTTTACGATCTGCAATGCCATTTATTTATAATGTAAATCCGGGAAGTAGACCCCACTGTGTTCACTGCGATCTGTTGCGATTTAAGAACGCATGCGATCACCATTTTTGGTCCGTTTTTGGTCAAAATCGCACTTAATACAGTCTATGGAAGCGCATAAAAAAGCGAACAGTACGGATAGAAGCGGACACAACTTACTATGACATGTTTCTTTGTGTAAACGCAGCGCAAACGCATGTAAAAGTGGACAGAAACGCATAGCGATTTTTTGTTGCGTCATAGTGTTGGCCTCAGCCCTTATCCCTATTTTGGCAGTTTTAACTACTGCTCTGCTTCTGTTAGCTAACCTGAAACATTGTCACTATCACTTTTAATTCCTAAAGACAGACTTCAAGTCAGAACATTGTTCACTAAGGATGGTTTGGCCTGGATGGCCCATTAATTAACAGGATATATATTATTTCTTCTGTTATATACTATTTAAATGCAGAATAATAATAATATAACACAATCTGTTTCTTTACTGAATCTCCTATTAATTATAATAATTAGCTTTCCTCTCTCTGGAGATACTTCATATTATCTTTAGTAATAACACAGCTCACATGAAGTTGTTATCCATTGGTTTATAAAGAGGCAGAATAAACTATAGCCCAGAATCTGTGCTCCTTTTAACCTAGAACAATATCTCCCTGGGTATTGCTACCACAAATTGACATTGCTTGCTACGGCTATCAATAAGTCCATTATCTACAAGCACAACTAGATCAATTTACATCAAATGTTCCCTTAGATCATGGGGTCTTATTAAGGTTATAAGCAACGTGAGTGTTGTGAATTAATGAAGATACTTGCGTTTATCTACATTGATTCCATCCGGCCACTTAGTGCCTCAAAATGTCAATTTGTAAGATCCCCGGACGAATATTGACATTGTCTTTGTCTTTGAAAAATCCAGAGATGCTCCTCACTCACTTAATTCTAAGCCACTAATAAGTAAACATAATTACTGGCTTAGCCACTATTAAACGTTTTTTCGGGGGGAAAATTGAAAGCATAAGATTATTGGCTGCGTTATTCTAACGTGCAGTTAGAATACAAGTTTGTCTCTCAGCCATGATACAGCCGTATAATATGGGACACATGCTGGCAAAGTCTTCATGTTTTTCTATTATTATAACTTAATGGCACAATACAAAATCTAAGCAGACAAACATTTTTTTTTTTTGGCAATGAATTTTACCAGATCGTAGACTAACTACTACAGAAGTTAATTGTAATTTGGACTAAGGAGCTACCACAGTCCTTCTATTGTATGTACCTTTCCATGTTACTATGGTCAGCCCTTGAGGAAATGCTAATACCTTCTAAGAGGGCATCTATAGTGGGAAAATTAGCTTTTTTTTTTCCTTCTTTCCATGAATTCTAAATTCCCTCCAACCCCCATAGTGTCTTTATTTTCTTACATTTCCCTCTCTGTCCGAATACACAAAATTAGAAGACATACATGATTTAATTCCTCTACTCCTACTTGTACTGTCCAATCCAAATCTCTGTGACGTGATCCTCTTCCCTCTGTTTCAAGTCCCTCCCTCCTCCATGCCTGTACACAACATAGAGATTAGAAATTAGCAGGGGGAGAGAGGTAGCTTTGACTGCAGAGATAAAAGTCCTGCACTTGACCCCCCTTCTTCATAGCTTTCATCACTGATTATGATGGGTCACAAGAGAAAAACTTTATTTTAGCAGGACACGAGAATATCCTGAGATCTGATGTACACTTGTCTTTTTCCTGAATTAATTGAATAAATTCGAATTGAATTTTGAACAAGCTGCTGGATTTTGTCTACCGGAGTGCGCGGCCGTATTGGTATTTGGTGACACGGAGAGATCCGTGTCTCCAGGACAGCTTGATTTCTATTGGCCATGGTGTGTGGGGTGTGTTTTTTCAGGATGTTGAACTTTTAACTCCTACTGCACATGATAAGCTTGTCGGGTATCCGGAGCTGAGTCTGGAGGAGGTACCGAGGGGAGGGGGAAGGGGGGGCTAGAGAGATCTTACACCATTGAAAACAGAGTCACTGACAGAGGAGGAGAAAGGCCAGCACAGAGTACTTGAATTTTAACTTTGCAATGGGCGCAATGTGTTTTTTCACTATAGATGCCCTTTAAAAAACGTTCCTTTCCTGATATGATGTAATGTTACTTTGATTGTTTTAGGTATATAGTAACTTATGTACAGGATTAAATGTTTTTCTTTTCGTTTTTTAATTATGGGGGATTTATTTTTATGCCATTTTACCATAACAGTATTTTGGTATCTTGTAGGACAATGGAAAATTATCATAGTCAATAACAAAAATGCACAGAAATTATAAACCTTTCTTCCTGCTCCTAACAAACGGGTTGCAGCATTCTGGATTGTGTTACAACAGCATGTCAAGGGGGCAAGGCGATTGACAAGGCAGATAAGTTGCACAGGGGCTAAAGTAGGGGTGTCAGGTGGTCCAGAGAGGCAGTGTGTTGGGGTCGGAGAATGTACACACGTTCTGGTGCAGGGACTTATCCGTCCCATTCAGGGGCCAGGATGGTCAGGACTGCAAGACTTGAGTTTTATACCTGCATTAGGGGCAATCCATCCACTCTGACATCTGGCAACCACTGCTAGCAAACCATGAGCATGTGTTTTTCTTTTTCTCAAACTTTACAGTTGACATACAGTTTAACTATTTTGTTTGGGGGATTGGGTGGGGTATATAGGAATGAGTATATAGATAGAAAAGGTTGGGTACTGCACCTTTAATATAACCACAGGAGGGCCTACGTCTATGTACCAAACTATTCATTTTAAAAAATCGAATTTACAGGAACATCATCATCAATACAGGAAATAAAAGATATAATCCGTTTACAGATGTATTGTAAGCATTCCATATGGATCTCTGAAACCTTCCATCCAGGGAAGAAGCCCTCTCACAATACAGTGTTTAATTATTAGAAAGCTGACACAATGATTGGGATTAAGTGGTCTACCTACCTTTTCCGAGTAACTTCATCAAACCTTTTGTCTCTCTCTATAATGTCCCACACATCTCTAGAATGTCCCATATCTCTATTATGCCCACAATCCCACCTGCTTTCGCTCCTTTGTGTACACTTTGGATAATGTTTACACTATTGGTCTTTCCTTTGCAGCTGCAGCTGGGGCCGAGATGCTATAAAATACTTGGAAAAGTTAATCCTGGAACGTTCCGAAAAGTCCGAATCCCTTCTAGTTTTTTTAAATTATGTGTTTTAATGAAAATGCATTTTTTTTTTTGCCATGTGTCAAATGCTTTGAAGGACAATTATACTCACCTTCTCCACGATCCATTCCTGCAAAGTACCCAGGGTAAGGACCTTAAACGCTAAGGTCCTCACCTCTGGGTTTTCTACAGAAGTCCTGCACTACTTCTTGAAGACTCCCATAGCGCTGCGGTCTGATCCTTCCCACAGGCACTGTGGCAGCCAATGGGAAGACGCGACTCCTTCCTTCCAGAGAGGTGATTCGGACGCATGTGCCATGGGAGTAAGTATGCAGAATTCTGTAAAGAACCCAGAGGTGAGGACTTAGCTTTTCAGGTCCTTACCCTGGGTCTTTTTGCAGGAATGGAAGAGGAATGAGGGTGGGGGTGAATTAATTGTTAATAGTGTCCTTGGACCCCCCTTTCACTTTGAAAGGTCTAGGACCTTAACCACTAGGTCCTTACCCCTGGGTTAATTCTAACTCCTGTACTTACCTTTGCAACTTCCAATCGCCAGCGTGCTGTTCCCCCCCCCCTCCTCCTTTCCCAGGCTTCACAAATAGGGAGACAAACTTCTTCAAGTTTGGTCAACTCATGGACCAGAAGAAGGAAGCGGGGAAGGACGAGCCGGCGATGGGACTTGTAGAGATAAGTACAGGACTTAGAGACTGAACTGTACTTTTAAAGGGTCAAACAAGAGGTTGGCTGCATACTGAGTAATAGTTTTCCTTTAATCATCTGATTTTACTCATTCCTTTCCCATCCTATTACAGACATCTGGTTGCAAGAGAGTTAAAGATGCAAGATCCATTTATCAGAGTACTTTTGCCTCTGTGAATTCAAAGGCATTCATATCAACATTCCCTATCAAACAGTCAGCATTTCCTCCTTCCACTTCCTCTACAAGCTGCTTTAAAAGGCAAAATTCAATTGTGGAAAGTAAGAGAGAGTACGGAGTGTCATGAAACCTGGGTGGGGGTTGGATTTACTTTTTAAATCGTGTGTTGGTAAAGCAAAGGTCACAAAGACTAAAGCAATTTATCTATCCGATCGCACTGTATGTGATTAATCTCAAGAACCAGCTTATCTGAATATGCCTCTATAAAAATGGAAACCCTTTAGATTCTCCCCGTGTGACTAACACGTGACTTTGCTAATCAATTTGCACTTAATGTCTTCAGACCTGTGGAAAATCCCAATACGTCATGGATCAATAATCTCCACACATTTTCAACACATTGCAAGGTTTCTCTCCATACGCAGACATAATATTGTCTTTCTTCCACATCTATATCTTGCCATGGTTTCTAATTAACAGCAATACAGTTTCCAAATGCAAGCAAGCTTTGTTGAGCCAAAACCCTTGTCTATAGTCTTTTAAAGGCCACAATGCAAAGCGTTAATTTATTAGTCCTTGCATTATGGCACCATGTTGATATAAAAGGACAGACTCCGTGTTTAGCCATTGCTGATGTGTCATGATCACAGTAAGTTAAACAGATTACTTAGTTACAAGCTTGGTGCATTTTCTGATAAACTTCTTAGACATTTAATAATAGGAATAATTACTTTTATGCATAGAGTTTCAGTGCACAGTTATCCTTTAAATGTTTTATTTGAAAGCCATTTACTTAATTCTGTGAGTAAATATATGTTTCTAATATGCTAATATGTTAATGTGTTTTGTGCATATTTCCTGATTGTGGGTGTGGTCCGGGTGTGGGTACAGTATAATATAAATCTGTATTTATGTAGGAATTTTGTATCCTGATGAAGTGGCACAGCATTGAAAGGTTGATGAATAATAAAATTATATAAAAATCCAGGGTGCCCAGAGAGTTTATTTTCCACTGGAGAGGCACCCAGTGAAAGAAATCAATAAATGCAGATGGCGGCCTGGACTGAATTTTATTTCAATACAGTGACTTGCAACATTTTTTGTTTTTAGAAACTCATTCAGCTTTTTTTTTTTTTAATAATCTAATGAACCTGCCATCACCACGTCCAATGGAAGACAGTTCCATAGCTTTACCATTATCACATTGAAAAACCTCTTTCTGAACTTGAAGACTAAACTCTTTTTTTCCAGCTTAAGGATGTCCCACGTGTCCTCTGACATGTTCTAATTGGTGAACATGCCCCAGATAGTTTATTGTATGGCCCATTAATGTATTTATACACAGTAATCATATCCCCACGCAGGCGCCTTTTCTCTTAGTGTGAATATTATAACTTATCCAATCTGTCTTCATATTCAAGCTCATGGGCTGTGGGTTTCTATAACAAGCACTTTAGAGACTGGTGAGCCAACAAACATATGCAAGGAATACAAGAACATTTAGCTTATAGGGCATGTCCCCCCCAGAACAACTTTTGGGGTAAGTTAGGTAACCCCTACCCACAACCAACCGCCCCAATATTTCTTTAAAAAAAAGCCATAGGTTTCTACTACACTGCCTTCTCTCCCTCGGCAATCCAATCCAGCTCCTGTTCAAGCAGGCCAGACCTCATCACTCGGTCTGTGATTAGCTGAGAGGCAGCCAATAACAGACGCGGCTGACGTCACTAGAAACGCTGCGGGAAAGAAGGTTCTGTAAGTACGGATCTATTTTTTTTAAAGAAACATTGTGGTGGTTGGGCGGGCAAACATGGCTGAGGATGGATCCAATGGTGGGGGGAGGGGGGACTGCGCATGTCACACGACCTTGATGAGGGCGAGGAATCTGCATGAACCGATGGATCACAGACAGCTTGCAGTCTGCAGTTTCCTGGACTTTGAGAGGAATAGCAGGTGATCCATAAGGAGCAGATATGTACATGTAAGGTTTATTTAAACTACTAAGTGGGTCCAGTATGGGGGGGTTAAATTATGGTTGGGGGGGTGGACCATGCCCTTTAATCTTTTGCTAGGAATGATAAAAACACTGAATATTTTCTATATATTCACGCTGGCTAGTAAATAAACTGCAGGGTAACAAGCATCTTTATAGATACATCTGCACAAAAACACCCTGTCCATAAGAACCTTGAATACTGGGGTGAGGGGCAATAAGGGCACATGGTGACAAGGCTCTTTGACAACTACATGGGCTGTTAGTTTGTACTGACAACAACATAAAACCTTAGTTACGAATCAATTTCTCACATTTATGTCAATGCAACTTTCTAAGAGAAGAATCTTACAATGTATAGGTGTTGCTGGGAAAAGGATTTCACATTAGGATTTTTAAAAAATTAAGTTTAGTTCTCCTTTAAGTGCTCATGGCTGCTAGATCTGTAAGAACTATAGGCTAAACACACCAGTTTTCATACAACAGCTGAATAAAATTCTTCCCTTTGAAGCTGACATCATAACTGTCCCCCTCGGAATTCTTATGGACCCTTTTTTTTGCGAACAGGCACTAAAGGCTAAGAAAGGTTCTCAGGGCATTTTCATTCGATTTGTAAAATGGACCATCTACTAGTAAGACTTTAAAATAGCTGTCTGTAAACTTCCCTTATTTAGTGAAACCTTAGTGTAAAAAACTTTGAAGGAAGTGTGACCGCCGAGCCAAAATATGCAAATATTACTTTCTTTACTTAGTTGAAGATGAGATGTTTGAAGTTCCTTGTACAGGGACTTCTTTGAAGAACGAGGTTGTATGAAACTTCTCCCAAAGGAGAGTTTTGTTCAAACAGACATGAAAAGCTTTTGCTTTCAGCGCATTCTGTAAAAAAAAGAATATGACATGTATCAGCTAAAAACCGTGTCATCTTCATAATGTGATGTTTTACAAGGCTGAGCGGAACTGATCCTCGATGGGTGACCTGTGGTATATTGCACAGGTACCGGTACCCTGGTTCTCAGATGCAGTTTATTTAATTTAAACAGAGAATATAACAAATTAAAACTATAGGCCAACGTTTCATATTTCTCCTTCTACAACACTTAATGGACAGTTTTCTCCAAGTTAAAAGAACAAACAGCTCTAGGTGTGGTGCACTCCCAACTACATTGGCACACTCACAACTGTAAACACCCAGCATTTCATGGGATAGGAAGCAAAACATCATAGTTTTGAACCAAGAGCTGGAAATATCAGAGCTGTTTATAACGATCACCCTTATGAATACAAACTTATTTTTTTTAAAAGTGGATAGAATATTTTCTTTTACATGCTTAAGTCATTTAAATGTGCAATAGCAGAGGGCATTGCAAAATATATGTTTTAGTGGGCATGGTGTGCATTTTCAATTTGCTAATTCATTAAAAATGGATCTTTACTCATTTTTTTTGTAACAGACCATAAAAGTGTAATAATTGTGAATGAATTCTGCAACGGAAGTAAATATAGTTAAAAGAGAACTATAGTGCAATGAACATAGAAAGTACCTGGGGCAGGGACATAGGATTGATAATTCCTACCTCCCAATATAATTTCTATGAGGAGTGCCTTAGTGCTTCAACCCTATCTTTCATACAGGAAAGCCTAGGAACACTAACCTGGCAGATGAAAACTGTATGGGCTGGTGCTCCTCGATAAAATGATTTGGGGAGTAGGAATAATCAATCCTACCTCCCTGCCCTAGATGCTTTTCATTTTTAAAATGTTTCTACAGTGTAGTTGTAGTTGTCCTTTAATTACAGCTTTTAACCCTTTACTAGAAGTGAATGCAATCAATATTCTTTTTTTCGATGTTTTAACTGACACTGACGCCTGCCCGGTTCAATAATACATTATTATGGGGCATATTTATAAATTGGCGAAGATTTCCTCACCATATTCTTCTGTGAGTTTCTCACAGTGTTTTGTATAATGTTATTTATAAAGAGGCAAAAATCACAGTGAAATACATACTGAATTGTCAGCAAGGTCAAAAAAATATATCTCAAAATTATTTTGAGGTCATGTCCACCCCCGAAACTTAAATTTAGATTCAAGCTAATTAACCCCCCCCCCCTAAACCTAGACCGTCGCAAGGTTTAAATCTACCTGCGATTCTTGCAAAGTATACTTCCCAGCACACATTTCCTCGGCTGTTGGGGTGGACATGCCCTTTAAGCCCAAGAATTAGCTATGATGAAAATTACCCTCAGCCTGTTAGAAAACAGTGAAAATTCAGCTGAGTGAACTACACACTATTTACCATATCTATTACTAAACTGGGCCAGGGTTGTTATTATTAACATAACAAAAACAAGTGTTTCTTGGTGTATTTGCCTTTTACACACACCATTGGTATAGCCTGTAGAAATGTTGGTTTACATCTACGTCATGCATTAACCAGAATTTTTGACAAAAAAGTTGTGAAAGAGTGGTGAAGTCTGATGGTAAAAAAAATATATGTAATAATGTGCCCCATGTTTCTAACATCCAGATTTCGGTCATTTGCACAACCATTTACATTTTTCTCTAGAACCAAATTTGCACACACAGATCATAGCTAACAGAGAATGTGAACTGCCCTGAATTGAGTTTGATTTTTGAAATACAATGTATGCTTACTGACATGTTAAACAAACTCTTTCCTATAAAAATAATCTTATCACCTTTAATTACCATCAATACAAATCATTCTGTTTCCTATGGAACAATATTCAAGATAAGCACATTTCTATCTCTACATTCAGTTTATAACACTCCCCTGAATAAACCCTTTCATGACAATAGGTTCCCTGGGTGTTTCCAAAAGAATTTAGTCTCAAGTTCACCACAGACGCAGGGAAAGTGGTGTACCGTGTTAGCCAGACAAAATGTTTACAGGGTAACCCTTTTGAAATAAAAAATAACAAAAGTAGTATAAAGGTGATACCTTTATTGGCTAACTAAGATATCACATAGCAGCTTTCAGAACATTCTAGAACCTTTTTTTCAGCTGGAAAAAGGAACTAGAATGTTCTGAAAGCTTGCTAGATTATCTTAGTTAGCCAATAAGGTATCACCTTTATACCACTTTTATTATTTTTTATTTCAAAAGGGTTAATGTAAACAAAGTACAGACCTACAAGAAAAAAGATAATCAGTGCACATTCCCCCTATAGTATCATAGTATCTGTGATAGCTTTGTGTTGTGTGTGGGGTTGTGGGCTCATATTATTTTACCTTTAAAATCTTAATTCTAAAAACATATTATGAGGGACCTAGTCTCCCTGATTAGTGAACCTCACTCCCCATATCTTGGCTTCATAAATACCCTCTATGATACTAGCATACTAGCAATCCCCGATTCTTTCAAGAATCGCAAATCCCCCCCCCCCCCCCCCCATTTTAAAGATCTCTCTCCTCCCCTCCTAATATCGCTCTCCCCCTCCTCTCTCTTTCTCCCCCACCGCTCTCTCATTCCTCCCCTTCTCAGCTCACTTGCCTCAGTTCGTGCCTTCCATACTCACATCGCCGCACACCCAAATCATTGTTACCTCCGTACTATTTTGGGCAATCATCAATCGCATGGGTGGCCACCTCAGCGAGAACAAGTGGGTCCAGCATCCACGGCTGAAAACTCTGGTTTAGTACATTAGATAACCTGGAGTCATTAAAGGGTATCTCCATTCCAAAAAAGTAACTTCCCTTATTTCAGTGTAATTGAAGAATGGGAGGTAAAGATCTGGTGTCTTACAGTACGTCCTGCTCTTTAATTAAACTAGCAGGAGACCGGAGCAAAGTTACAGGATTTTCCCAAGATTGTGCTCCTCTGGTTTTCCTCTGACAGTCCCCACACTCCCTTGCAGTGTATATGCATGTACATTAGAAGGGCGCGGTCACACGGGTAATTTTGTAACTTTGCTTCGGTCTCCCTGCTAGTTTAATTGAAGAACGTGAGACATAGCTCCTGTACCTCCTTTTCTTCAATTAAACTGAAAAGGGAAAACTGCTTTTTTGAGTGGCGATACCCTTTAACGTGACTACGGCCCTATTTCCAGCATGTCTACTGGAGATTTTTAAATGCATTAAAACACCTTCAGCATCTCCATGGTGACAATAAGTGTTATTTTCATTCCATTTCCGTTTGATTCAGACAAGGCAACACCATGTCTGTTACTATACACTGAAGGCTGAAACTACAGTTTACTGTACGGGGGGGGGGGGGAATCAAGATTTTACCCGAGTTCCTGGAAATGATTCATTCATGTCTGTATGAAGCGAAGGCTACTTGATATTAGGAATCATAGGCGTGAAAAGCAACACCGGATCTCAACATTAATAGGAAGTACCCACTGCCCAGTGGCGAAAGCTTCCTGGCTCTTAAAATATACAGTATCGCTGATGTAAGTATGACTGTGATGGAACAATTGCTGTTAACCCTTTATTGACCAGACACTGAAATAGGAGTATAATGAAATCTACCTAGATCTGTGCAGATGGCAATAGAAACAGGAGGTACACAAGGTATCCTATATACTAATCGGCAGGTGTAAATCATATTATTATTATTGATTTATATAGCGCCAACATCTTCCGTGGCGCTTTCAATTACATAGTCATACATTACATACAATGGCCCACGCAGAAGCTTGAGCGCTGGGTCATCAAAACTCCTCCCACTGTCCGCGTGCCATTGGAGAGGCCAACCCCTCTACAGTGGGAGGAGGATTGATAATGTGGTGCTTGCTCGGGGAGTTGGGGGAGAGAGAGATGCAGGGTTGACTGATTTTGTTAAGAATCGGGGGGTTTGCTGGTTAACAGATAACTGCAAAAAACAATTGCATTTTTTGAATTTTAATATCTGGGCGGCGTAACTAACTGAGGGGCAGACACAGACGGCGTACCATTCATATTTTGCTGGGGGGCCCAAAGACTCCTAGTTATGCCACTGCCCCTGGCAGGTTTTTCTAGAGAGCAGAATGGATAGTGCCCAAGCAACAATAAACCTATGGTACAGTGGATAAGGGGCAGAGTGACTATACCAATCTGTGCTCAGCTTAACCTCAGGTAGCCCAGTGCTTCACCCTACCAACCATCGAAGAGATTTTTTTTATTAAAGGGTATCTAACTGGAAAAATAAATACATTGGCAATTACTGAAAAAATAATTCTTCCAACCATCACTGTACCATTTTTTTTTGTTAATCTCTCCTGTTTCATTAGATATCCAATCTGAATTATTTTACATTTCAGCTGTCAATCAAGTACCTTATTATCATAAACTATTGTGAAATGCATGGTGGGAAATTCCCTCTCCCAGTGCTGCCTTACACTGATTACTGAGCATGCTTGCCCTCATAGATTAGTCAGAATTTTTAGATCAGTCAAGGAGAAATCTGAGTTGCAAGGCATCCCTATTTGGGTGGGAAACATCCGAACTGCGGGACAAAATCCCAAGTCTCGCAGTCAGGGCTGAAATCCCATACAAACACTTGGCCCTGGCAACCCCCCGCCCTCAGAACGCCCACTCACCAATAGGAATGAGCGCCCAGCCCCTCTCCTGATGGTTAGACATGAGATTCAGCCTTTTGGTCACAAACATGTTAAAATGTTCAGCCCACATGTAATTAGCTTCTGGAATAAGTAGAGGTATTTATAAGCCTGACAGTCACTCAGACAGGTGTCATGGAGTTAAGGGCCTGTCTCATTTAGGGACGGACTGTGGATTAATAATAAAGTATAAGAATAGATTAATCCACACACAATCCATTCCACATTTTCTAAACGGACCATAAGTTTCTCAGATAAGTTTCCCCACAGGCAACATCCATATGAACACTGTTTGGTTTGTTGCTGACAAAATGCAGAAGACATTAATTTCCCCTTTTTTTTAAGGCCCCGTTCCTCCTTCTTTTCTTTTTTTTTTTTAAAGGAGAACTAAGATTTTAAAAAACCTTTTAAGCCCCTCACCCTTGTTGACCCTGTATACAACAGTTTAGGCATTAAATGTAACTAATAACTTCTAACCCTTGAGAAGTTCAGGTATTTTGAACACTGATGAGAAAGGACATTCCAGCAGATATTGATGAAAGAGAAATCAGCATGATATATAGTGCAGACTCACCTTCAATTTTGAACTCACACACAGCACCACGTACAGACGGGCAAAGACAACTGTGAGAAGGCTGGATGGGGGCTTTGACTGCCTAATATCCCCAGATTTCTAGCAGGTGTGTGGGTTTCATATGTCAAAGGGCAATTTGACCCCCTAAATTCATACATAGCAGAAGGAACCCCACCCCAGGATGCTATACTAAACCTCTTCCCCTCAATGCAGATGAAGATGACCCACTCATGCCAGTTTTTTAACAAAATCTTAGATTGCTGGGCAGGGCTATGGATGGGACTGGAGGGGAGGGACGGTAGGACCAGGCAGATGCAAAGCCTATGAATCTGCCAGTTACTAGCTGGGGTGTTGCTAGTTGGCTTCTGGCATAGATATTTGTTTATAGTCTTCCTGGTCCTTCCAGGTAGCAGCCACCCATCATGGCCATCAGTTTACAAAGCTCATAAAGCTTGCAGAGTAGGTGTTAACCATCTGGACATGGCCGGCATGTATCAAAAGTAATATTTCCCCGCTCAAGACGTCAGGGAAAGATGTATTGCGGTTTTGGGGGTCTGGCTGCTAAACATAACTGCATTGTTGGATCACATTTGTATCCATTTAAAGATATAATTAAAGGGCATGTCCACCCTTTTATAAACTTTTGGCCATATCATAGTTATCTTTCCCCCTGCCCCAACCGCTATAAAATAATTTTAAGAAAGTGCCCCGATGTTTACTTTACCTTCCCTCTTTACTCCTCGACGCCCGGCCCGGCCTTCTGCTTGCAAGACACTGCAAGCAGGGGGCGGGACTGGCAGCCGCTTCTCAGAATGCCGGGGGAGTGAGGGAAGGTAGTAGAGTTCGGGGTCTTTCTTAAAATTTTTTTAGCGGTTGGGGCTGGGGGAGATAACTATATGATATGGGCAAGGGGTTTTATGGTAGGGGGAGGGATAGCAAAACAGGAGGGAGAGGGAGGGGGAGGGAGGGGAGAGGTGCTGCAGTACGATGCCAAACTTCTCCCGGAGGCGAGACAGGAGGCAGAGTCCTATATGGACTCTGCTATCCTCCTGGTGGGCATTTTTTGGGACTTTGGGGGGGGACTACAGGAGAACCACATGAAGCTGGGATGTGAGGTAGGATTTTATTAACTACATGGTGGGGCCATTAGTGGGGGGGATTATAGTTTTGGGGGTGGACATGCCCTTTAAGCAAAACATTTTATATAAGTTTAAAATATTTACATTTGCCTTGGTACAGTACAAGATCTTTGTAACCTTTCACACACACATTACAAATAAATTATTCATTTTTTAGGAGCTATGGCAGAAGCATGGCACTGTATGTATACTTTAATTATTCATTACATGTCAGCAGAAGGAAAGGAATAAAGATTCCATGTGATTGATAATGTAATTGTATTATCTTCATGGGGCTTAATCATTCTTATAAAAAAACAATCCCTGTATGAATGGAGTAAAATGAGTGGGGAGTGCAGATCTTTCCAAGCTCATCTCCAGCATTTTTTTAACTACACTGCAGTGCCTACAGAACAGGCGAACGTGCATCATCTGCCTACACAGACAGGGAAAGCTCGGTAACAGTAATACTTTTCACATACTGTGATTATTCTCCACATGAAGTAACTAGCTGATGTGTTGAATGGCTTATCGAAAAACACTTGTATGGAACCAGGGCTTCCTGTGAGCACATTGTTTACATTTTACAAGATTTCTGGTGTACAGTAGAGCATATGGCCACATGAAATGTAAATAATTCACAGATCGCTGCTGTAAGCAATGTGTTACAAATTAACGTAATAGAAGAGTGATATATGGAGAATGAATGTTATAGAATATGGCAATGTTTCCAATAATGTATTGTCTGTGTGCACTGATATACAGAATATCATAATATTATCAGACTGTGCAGAAACAAAATCATACCTAATTACACACATTAGTCACCCCAGAATGCTGTATGCTCTAGTTCAAACTGTGTGTGCAGGGCAATATAATGTTTACCTGTGTTTCTTCCCCTATTGCATGGCCTTTAATTCTCCTTTCATGTAAAACTGTCACATGCGCAGTATAATGTTTACCTGTGTTTCTTCCCCATTGCATGGCCTTCAATTCTCCTTTCATGTAAAACTGTCACTATGCGCAGTAATAATGTATACCTGTGTTTCTTTCCCCTATTGCATGGCCTTTATTCTCCTTTCATGTAAAACTGTCACATGCGCAGTATAATGTTTACCTGTGTTTCTCTTCTCTCTCTTCCTATTGCATGGCCTTTAATTCTGCTTTCATGTAAAATTGTCACATGCGCAGTATAATGTATACCTGTGTTTCTTCCCTATTGCATGGCCTTTAATTCTCCTTTTATGTAAAACGTCACATGCGCAGTATAATGTTTACCTGTGTTTTCTTCTCTTCCCTTATTGCATGGCCTTTAATTCTCCTTTCATGTAAAACTGTCACATGCGCAGTATAATGTTTACCTGTGTTTCTTCCCCTATTGCGTGGCCTTTAATTCTTCTTTCATGCAAAACTGTCACATGCGCAGTATAATGTTTACCTGTGTTTCTTCTCCCCTATTGCATGGCCTTCAATTCTCCTTTCATGTAAAACTGTCACTGCGCAGTATAATGTTTACCTTGTGTTTATTCCAGTATTCCTCCAAATAAGCTACAATCCTGGGAATTCAGATGCTGTGGTTAAGCTTTTACTTCCAGCATTGCTAAGCGACTATAGGAATACAGTGATGTAAAAGCTGTGTCATTAGTTAAACACAGTAGGCCATTCTCACAACGCTTCAAGTCACGGAGTCCACATTTTATGTGTTGTTGTAAGTAATAATGATTCACAAAGGATCAAGGTCTGCGCCCAGTCAAGACTACCTCATAGATTGCGCACACAATTAAGCCAGGATTGCCGTCATGCCGGATCGCTTAACCACAATGGGGGAGACGTTCTGGGTCTCACAGAACAGAACAATGGTGAGCACATGGATATATCACGGAACTGCATGACTGGCATGTGATGAGCTACTTGTCTCTCTTTTAATGCTGCTTTTTAGACTGAAAAGGACTGTAATGGCAATTATACCCCACACAATTTCAATCTACAACTGATTGGGGGGTCACAGATTCTGGACATCTTCCTTATTGATTCCAGGCTAGATCTCACAGTCGCACTGTCCACTCTATTGATCGTCTCTACGAAACCCTTGGAACGTACTTTTTACTTTCTGCTTATAAACATAATTGATTTATGATTATAATTATAGGGATGATGTTTAATCTACAAGCTGGGGATCATGGTTTGGAGAGATGATGCGCTGTGAGGAACCTTTTAACCTTATCAATGATGGGAGAAGTCCTGGATCTAGTGGATCGATCCTGTGGCTTTATTTCTTTAACACTGCCAATACTGAGAGATTTATATGGTCCCATAATCTGTTTTAGGAGAGATGGATTTACAGCAAGAGAAAACAATAATATTAATAATAGAGGAAATAATAACTTCTCACCACTGTCTCTGTCTCCATCATTTTATATGTATTGTCACTTATCACCTATAGGGTGTTTATTCAAAGAATGACAAGGTGGTGTGCAGGTACCCAGTGTATCTTTAACCCCAGAGACTGCCGTCATAGTTATTATACAATTTCCTCCAAAGTAACCATAGGGTAATTTTCAGTAGCGGACAATAATGTTGAGATGACAACGCTGCTCCCCACTAACCATAGCAACTTCATAACCATAATACTTTTTATAACAATAATAAATGTTGGCCTGGACCAAGGGCACAGATCTGTTGCTATTCTACCATCACCAAAAGAGGATAATAGATACTTTGCCATTTTTCTACAGTTCCTATCAACAGGGAAAGATAGAGATGACAAATTTGGGTATTTACACAGTACAGTATAAAAATCCATGAAGTACATAATAAAGTATAGACATCCATAGAGTATAGATATCCATGGAGTACAACCGTACAGTATAGAAATCCATGGAGTACACAGTAGAGTATAGACATCCATGGAGTACACGGAGTAGAGTAAAGACATCCATGGAGTACACAGGAGCAGAGTATAGACATCCATGGGTACACTAGAGTATAGACATCCATGAAGTACACAGAGTATAGACATCCAGGAGTACACAGTAAGTATAGACATCCATGGAGTACTCATTAGAGTATAGACATCCATGGAGTGTGGGTACACAATACAGTATATAGATCCATGGAGTACACAGTACAGTACAAACATCCACGGAGTACACTGTGCAGTATATACATCCATGAGTACACAGTACAGTGTAAACATCGATGGAGTATACAGTACAGTGTATATTCGCCCATCAGCCAAAAGAGGATAGACAGATGAGAATAGATACTGTTTAAATGTTTCTACACACCAGTTCCTATCAGGGAAGGTAGAGATGACAAATTTGTGTATTTACACAAATGTAAAATACAGTATTAACACCCATGGGTACACAGTAGAGTATAACATCCATGGAGTACACGTACTTAAACATCCATGGAGTACAACAGTACAGTATAGACATCCATGGAGTACATGTACGATAGACAAATCCATGGAGTACACATTAGAGTATAGACATCCATGGAGTGTGGGGTACACAATACAGTATATACAATCCATGGAGTACACACAGTACAGTATACACCATCATGGAGTAACCACCGGAGTACAGTTATAAAACATCCATGGAATACCACATTAGAGTATAGACATCCATGGAGTGGGGGTACACAATACAGTATATAATCCATGGAGTACACAGTAACAGTATAAACATCCATGGAGTACACAGTACAGTATAACAATCCATGGAGTCCAACATACAGTATATGACATCCTGGAGTGTGGGGTACACAGTACAGTATAAACATCCATGGAGTAACATACATAACAGTATAACCACCCATGGGGTACAACTGTACAGGTATAGACATCCATGGAGTGTGGGGTACACAACTACAGTATAAAACATCCATGGAGTACACAGTACAGTATAAACATCCATGAGAACCCATACATGTATAGACATCCATGGAGTGTGGGGTACACAGTACAGTATAACATCCAGGATACATACAGTATAACACCCATGGGTGTACACTGTACAGTATAGACAAATCCATGGATGTGGGTCACCAGTACAGTATAAAAAAAAAAAAAAAAAAACAACAACAAAACATCCATGGAGTACACAGTACAGTATAAACATCCATGAGTACACAGTACAGTATAAACATCCATGGAGTACACTTTGCAGTATAGACAATCCATGGAGTACACAACAGAAGTATAACATCCATGGAGTACACAGTACAGTATAAGACATCCATGGAGTACACAGTACAGTATAGACATCCATGGAGTACACAGTAGAGTATACATCCTGGAGACAGTACATATAGACACATGATACCATACGTAGCAGTACAGTATAGACATCCATGGAGTATCCAGTAAGTGTATATTCTGTGATCACCAAAAGAGAAAGATAGATAGCTAAGAATAGATACTGTTGCAATTTTTGAGATGACAATTTGTGTATTTACACAAATGTAAAGTACAGTATAAACATCAATGAAGTACACATAAACTAAGTATAGACATTAATGGAATACACAGTACAGTATAGACATTCATGTGTTACACAGGAGAGTATAGACATGCATGGAGTACACAGTACAATATAGACATCCATGGAGTACACAGATTATAGACATCAGTGGAGTACACATTACTGTATAGGCATCCATGGAGTACCAATACAGTATAAACATCCATGGAGTACACAATACAGTACAGACACCCATGGAGAACACTGTGCAGTATAAACATCCATGGAGTACACAGTACAGTATAGACATCCACGGAGTACACAGTACAGTATAGACATCCACGGAGTACACAGTAGAGTATAGACATCCACGGAGTACACAGTAGAGTATAGACATCCATGGAGTACACAGTAGAGTATGGACATCCATGGAGTACACAGTACAGTATAAACATCAATGGAGTACACAGTACAGTATAGACACCCATGAGTACACAGTACAGTATAGACACCCATGGAGTACCATAGATATAGACATCCATGGAGTACACTGTACGTATAGACTCCTGAGTGTGGGTACACAGTACAGTATATACATCCATGGAGTACACAGTACATTATAACATCCATGGAGTACACAGTACAGTATAAACATCCATGGAGTACACTTTGCAGTATAGACAATCCATGGAGTACACAGTAAGTATAGACATCCATGGAGTACACAGTAGTATAGACATCCATGGAGTACACAGTAGAGTATAGACATCCATGGAGTAAACAGTACACTATAGACATCCATGGAGTCACAGTTCAGTGTAACATCCATGGAGTACACAGTACGTGTAACATCCATGGAGTAATACGTACAGTGTATATTCTGTGATCAGCCAAAAGAGGATAGATAGATAGATAGAGAATAGATACTGTGCAATTTTTGAGATGACAAATTTGTGTATTTACACAATGTAAAGTACAGTATAAACATCCATGGAGTACAAAGTAGAGTCTGAACATCAATGAAGTACACCATAAACTAAGTATAGACATTAATGGAATACACAGTACAGTATAGAACATTCATGTGTTTACACAGGAGAGTATAGACATCCATGGAGTACACTATAAGTATAAACATCCATGGAGTACAAAGTACAATATAGACATCCATGAGTACACATAGAGTATAGAATCCATGGAGTACACAGATTATAGACATCAGTGGAGTACACATTACTGTATAGGCATCCATGGAGACACTGTACAGTATAAACATCTATGGAGTACACAGTACAGTATAGACATCCACGGAGTACACAGTAGAGTATAGATATCCACTGAGTACACAGTCCAGTATAGACATCCATGGAGTACACAGTAGAGTATGGACATCCATGGAGTACACAGTACAGTATAACATCCATGGAGTACACAGTACAGTATAGACATCCATAGAGTACACAGTAGAGTATGGACATCCATGAGTACACAGTACAGTATAAACACCCATGGAGTACACAGTACAGTATAAACATCAGTGATTACACAGTACAGTATAGAGATCCATCATGGAGCACACCATAGAATATAGACATCCATGGAGTAAACAGTACAATATAGACATCTGTGGAGTAAACAGTACAGTATATACATCCATGGAGTACACAGTACAGTATACACATCCTTGGAGTACACAGTACAGTATAAACA
>JAACNH010003266.1:0-30414 GCA_019447015.1 Hymenochirus boettgeri | reverse complement strand
CACTACCTAATTCTCCAACTTGCCTCAACTCATCAATCATTCTGCAACTTGCCGTGGAGGCAGACGGCTCCTTAAATTTGGCAGGCTCATTCATTTGCACAGTACTTACAAAGTTAAGCAGGTCCGTTTCGAAAAAGGCACAGCCCTCACTCACTAACTCACTCACTCATCACTAAACTCATCCACTAATTCTCCACCTTGCCGTGAGGCACGACGGCTTAAATGTGGCAAGCTCTTCATTGCACCTTACTTACAAAAGTTAAGCAGGTTTCGTTTCGAAAAGGCAAAGACCTCACTCACCTCACTCACTCATCAGTAACTAATCAATAATCTCCAACTTGCCATGGAGGCAGGCGGCTTAAATTTGGAGGCTCATCATTCACCTTAATTACAAAAGTTATATAGGTGTCGTGTCGGAAAAGGCAAAGCCCTCACTCCTCCACTCATCACTTAACTCATCACTAATTTCAACTTGCCGTGGAGGCAGAGGCTTCTTATTTGGCAGGATCTTCATTGACCTTATTACAAAAAGTTAAGCAGGTTTCGTTTCGAAAAAGGCAAAGCCCTCCTCACTCACACACTCACTCATCACTAACTCATCACGATGCTCCAAAACTTGCCGTGGAGGCAGACAGCTAAATTTGGGCCAGGCTCATTCATTGCACATTAGTACAAAGGTGAAGTAGGTTTCGTTTCGAAAAGGCAAAGCCCTCAGTCACTCACTCACTCACTCACTTACTAATTCTGCACGGCCTCACTTCATCACTAATTCTCCAAACTTTGCCGTGGGGCCAGACGGCTTAAAATTGGGCCAGGATCATCATTGCACATACTTACAAAAGTTAAGCAGGTTTCGTTTCGATAAGGGCAAAGCCCCTCACTCACTCACTCACTCACTCATCACTAACTCATCACTAATTCTCCAACTGGCCATGGAGGCAGACGGCTTAAATTTGGCAGTCATTAATTGCACCTTAATTACAAAAGTTAAGGCAGGGTTTCGTTTCGAAAAGGCAAAGCCCTCACTCACTCACTCCATCACTCACTCAGCACTAATTCTCCAACTTGCCGTGGAGGCAGACGGCTTAAAATGGGCAGGCTCATTCATTGCACCTTACTTACAAAAGTTTTAAGGTAGGTTCATTTCGAAAAGGGCAAAGCCCTCACTCACTCAACTCATCACTACTACTGTCTCCAATGGCCTCAATCATCACTAATCTCAACTTTCCGTGGCGGCAGACGCTTAAATTTGGCAGGCTCATTTCATTGCACCTTACTTACAACAGTTAAGCAGGTTTCGTTTCGACAAAGGCAAAGCCCTCACTCACGCACTCACTCATCATCATAATTCTCCAACTTGCCGTGGAGGGGCAGACAGCTTAAATTGGGAAGGCTTGATTCATTGCACCTTCTTACTTCCAAAAGTTAAGAAGTTTCGTTCGAAAAAGGCCAAGCCCTCACCGCCCTCACTCATCCCATTCTCCAAATTGCCGCCCTCACTCACTCATTCACTCACTATTCTCCAACTTGCCCACTATCACTCATTCTGCAACTTGCCGTGAGGCAGACGGCTGTACTTAAAATTTGGCAGGCTTATTCATTGCACCGTACTACAAAGTTTAGCAGGTTTTTGTTGTGAAGTCTCAAATCCAGGTCATGGTATGTCTGTTGTATTCAATTAGATCAACTGGACTGAAATGTAGTATTGAAGACGTCTCGCTAGTATCCACGAATGGCTTCTCAATTAAGAATGACTTGTACAGAATCTGTGGCAATTATGTACCCTGAGAAAATCCCAATTAGCATAGCACACCAGGTTGTTAAGGGGTTGTGATTAGAAGGGCCTAAGAGGATGTAGGAACGCCCAGAGTAATAATAAGGTACCAAGAGTGATGGAGAACAACTTCGACTTAAGGTATCTGCAGCCTTAGCCCAGTGTGCTAAAACTCTTCATTAACCTGAATACACAGGAAAGAAGAGCCCTTAACATCCTCAAGAAAGATGCCAGTATCCACCTTCTACCGGCAGATAAAGGAAGAGCACAGTGGGTACTCCAAAACCTTCCCAGACTACAATGAGAGGTGACCATGCTCCTGGCGATAACAACACATATGAGGCTTTAACAAGGGAATCCCACCAGCCGTACAAGAAAAGAGGCATAGGACTTACGACACAACAGCTTTCAAAAGGATAAAGCCATTGACCGAGCAAGTTATCATCGCCTCTACCCGGGAGGCACATCCATGCATTATATGGACTCCCAAAGAGTACATAAGAAGGGGCCCCACTAAGACCTATAGTCAGCAGCATCAACTCTGTAACATACAAGGTGGCAAAAAATATCTAGCTAACATCTTAGGACCTTTGGTGGGGATGGGAAGTTCTAAGAATAACATCCAGAACTCTCAGGATTTCACCAAACAAGATTGAAGAAGATATCGTACTCGGGTAGAAGAAAACTATGGTTGTCCTCGAGTGAATCTTCTGCACTTGTATACCCACCAAAGGAGGCTGTTGATATGTGAGGAAAACGGGCTAGGCCAAGACAGCCACGTCTTACCAGCAGAACTGATCTCAACCCAGAACAGGTGTGTTCTGTTGGATTGTGCCGTGCTACCACCTATTTCCAAATATAGTGGATAACGGTCCTATAAGAAAAACATGGATGTGCTAGGGATCTCCAGTTTCACCTATTGTGGCAACTTTACATGGAGGAGGTAGAAACACAGGAGCTTAATCCTTTAAGGGCATAGCACCCAGCACTGGTTCAGATAGTTGAGGACACTGGGTTAAGATCCACAGAAGGAAGTACAAGCTTTCACAGAACACATTAATGCGGTGGACCAAAACATTAAATTCACAAGGGAAGCGGTACAACGGGGTTGTACAAAAACAACCAAACTGGCTTTCTGGATTGCTTGGTAGAAGTTAACGAAATGGTAACTGGAGGAGTAGAGGTTTACAGAAAAACCAACACACACAGATCATATTTGATTTTGACTCCCAACACCCTTTAGATCCAACAAAACTGGGTGTCATCAGAACCCTGCAACACCGAAAGCGAGAACATCCCCACTAGCACAGAGCGAAGGCTAAAGATGAAACATCTCGAGGAGCCCTTAAAAACTGGTGGATATCCAGACTGGGCCTTTGTCAAAAGAAGTAGAAGGAAGAAAAAGAACACAAATACACAACAGTGAAGGGGAAAAAGCAAGACAGGGAGGAAGAACATGGTCATCCAATAGTAGCAGGGTTCTCCGGAATTAAGAAAAGTTTCAAAACACATCGTATCCTGTCTGTTTAAACGGAAACAACACAATGAGGCACAATTGGTACATCCAAAGGACCCAATACCAAAACACGAAGAAAAGCGACATCATATAGGCGGTGCAGTGCAGTGAAGATGCTTGATTTGTATGTGGGGGAGACCAAACCGCAACTGCATCAACGTATGGCCCAGCAAAGGAAGAGCCCAATTCTCGGGTTCAGGACTCGCCGTGTATATCTGCATCTTAGGATAAAGGGACATACCTTTGACGAATTGTAATGGTAAACATACTGGGAAGGAACGTGACTGGTTCACGAGCGGTGTTAAGGAGGCCATTTTATGTGAAATAAAGAGAACCAAGTTCCTAAATCAGGGTGGGGGGGTCGACAACCAAATGTCTGCCATTACAATGCTGTTTTAACACCTTACTATGGGGAGTTCCTATAAACCTCTTAGGCCCTATCTAATCACACCCTTAAAAACCTGGCGGATGTGAATGCTAAATTGGATTGTACAGGTACATAATTGCCCACAGATTCTTGTACAAGCATTCGGAATTGAGAAAGCCGTCGGTATGGACTACGAAAACGTTCTTCAAGAACTACATTTCAAGTTCCAGTGGATCTATTGATACAACAGATTTAAGCAGGTTTCGTTTCGAAAAGGCAAAGCCTCACTCATCCACTC
The DNA here is from genome assembly GCA_019447015.1 of Hymenochirus boettgeri. Lineage (NCBI taxonomy): Eukaryota > Metazoa > Chordata > Amphibia > Anura > Pipidae > Hymenochirus > Hymenochirus boettgeri. The sequence goes on along the minus strand of JAACNH010003266.1, from coordinate 26,459 downwards.
ACTCATCAGTAACTCATCATAATTCTCCCAAATTGCATGGAGGCAGGCGGTTAATTTTGGGCAGGGCTCATTCATTGCACCTTACTTACAAAGTTAATCAGGTTTCGTTCAGACGAAAGGCAAAGCCCTAACTCACTCACTCATCACAACTCATCACAATCTCCAACTGCCGTGGAGGCAGGAGGCTTAAATTTGGCAGGCTCATTCATTGGCCACTTATTACAAAAAAGTTAAGCAGGTTTGTTTTCGAAAGGCAAAGCCCTCACTCACTCACAACCACTCCACTCTTCACTAACTATCACTGATTCTCCAATTGCGTGGAGGGCAGACTGCTTAAATTTTGGGGGACAGTCATTCATTTGCACCTTACTACAAAAGTAAGAGTTGCGTTCGAAAGGCAAACCCTCATCATTACTCACTCACTCACTCCTCATATGCAACTGGCCTCAATCATCACAATCTCCAACTTACCGTGGGAGGCAGGACGGCTTAAATTTGGCCAGGCTCATCATTGCACCTTATTACAAAAGTTAAGTAGGTTTCGTTCGAAAAGGGCAAAGCCCTCACTCACCTCAATAATCATCACTAATTCTCCACTTGCCGCCCCCTCACTCACTCACTCACTATCACATAATTCTCCAAAACTGCTCACTCATCACTCATTCTCCACTTGCCGTGGAGGCAGAGGCTTAAAATTTGGCAGGCTCATTCATTGCCACCGTACTTACAAAAGTTAAGCAGGTTTCGTCGAAAAGGCAAAAGCCTCACTCACTCACTCACTCACTCATCACTAACTCTCACTAATTCTCCAACTTGCCGTGGAGGCAGACGGCTAAATTTGGCAGGCTCATTCATTGCACCTTACTTACAAAAGAAGCAGGTTTCGTTTCAAAAAGCAAAGCCCTCACTCACTCACTTCACTCATCACTGAATTCATCACTAATTCTCCAACTTGCGTGGAGGCAGACGGCTTAAATTGGCCAGGCTCTTCAGTGCACCTACTTACAAAAGTTAAGCAGTTCTTTCAAAAAGGCAAGCCCTCACTCACTCACTCACTCACACTAATTCTTCAACGTGCCTCATCATCACTAATCTCCAACTGAGTGGAGGCAGGAGGCTTAAAGTTGGGCAGGCGGCATTAATTGCCAACGTTCTTACAAAAGTTAAGCAGTTTTATTGTGTATTCAATAGATCAACTGGACTTGAAATGTAGTGCTTGAAGAAGTTCGCTAGTCATCCGACTGGCTTTATCAATTCAGAATGACTTGTACAAGAATCGTGGCACTTTATGTTTACCCTGGAAAATCCCAATTAGCAGATCACAGCAGGTGTTAAGGGGGTGATTAGATAGTGGTAGAGGGTTATAGAATGCCAGAGTAGGTGAAAAAACGCATTGTAATGGCAGACAGTACAATGCTGTTTTAACACCTTATCTGGGCGTTCCTATACACCTCTTAGACACTATCTAATCACACCCTGAACACATGGGCTGTGATATGCTATTGGATTTACAGGGTACATCATTTGCCCAGATTCTTGTACAAGTTCATTCTGAATTGAGAAAGCAGGCGGATGACTAGCGAAAGTCTGTCAAGAACTACATTCAAAGTCCAGTGTTGATCTAATTGACTACAACAGATATAACCATGACCTGGAGGAATGAGAACCTTCCACAAAGCTTAAGCATTTTTGTTCTAAAGGCAAACCCTCACTCACCACAATCATCATATCTCCAACTTGATCCTAATCATCACTATTCTCCAACTTGCCGGTAGGAGGCAAACGGCTTAAATTTGCAGGGCTCATCATTGAACCTTACAATACAAGTTAAGCAGTTTTTGTTCGAAAAGGCACAATCTCTCACTCACTACTCACACTAACTCTCGAACTTCCGTGGAGGCGAGACGGCTTAATTGGCAGGCTCATATTGCACCTACTTCCAAACAGTTAAGCAGTTTCGTTTCGAAAAGGCAAAGCCCTCCTCACTCACTCATCACGATACTCATCTACTATTCTCCCAATTGCCGTGGGGAATCCACCGGGCAGTTCCAAAGAAAATTGTAAATCTAAATAATGGAAAAGTCCAAATTGACAGTCCAGATGGAAGCCAATATATGGTCCATACACGATTGGCTATAAGTTCCTTAAGTGTTATGATGACTCTGAGTCCATACTCCCAATTTATCCCTTTCTCCTGAAACTGGGATGGTCGGTCTCTAGAAGGGTGGGCTTGGTGGCTGCCTGAAGGGTTATTTCTTGGTCCTATTTTTGGAGGGAACTTTTAATAAAACTTCCATTTCCCTCAGTCCATGATCCGATGTACCCATAACATGTCACATTCACAATAATTGCCTGGTTGTCATTACTAATTTTACACAATAGAAATGGACACTAAACATGACCACAGTATTGGGTGTTGGTATGAACAGACATTTATAATATCTTCAGTCCTACAGAATATCATTGCCTCAGGTTTGTCCTAAAATACACATATTTAACTCTATAATATAAACTGAGTGTATTTATGAAAATAATGAAACCTAATGTCTGATGCCCTGAATTATAAGGAATATGAATGGCATTTGAACTGCCATTGAGTTTTTGGCTCAGTTTCTACCTAGAAGGACCCGTGTGTTCTCCTGCACGGATGTCTAAGCCACACTGGATACGTGGGGTATTTTACCACCTATTGCCTTGAGGCAGACACCTGCTGGTTTGCACACACACCACAATGGATATCTAGGAAAGAACAGCTCGAGTTTACAAATGGTTAGGCATGAATTTAACCCTGGTGATTGCCTGCAGTGGGAGCTGCCATACTGCTGATGGCCGAGTAATATGAGGGTAATTTGAAATTAAGAGGCATTTCCAAGATAGAGGTCTAATGGGAGTTTACATTGCTCTCCGGTTCGTGACACCTCACATTAACAAGAGGAACGAGAACGAGAGGACTGAGAATGGGAGGAAGTGAATCGTGTTGTGTTCAGGAAGTTATATTGCTTAACCTTTCCAGCAGAGAAAGGTTACCATAATTCCCCCTTCACCCCCAGAAAAAACTTTTTACCCCATGCTAATCCCCCCAATTCCCCACGTTTTACCATCCTTACCTCTCTCCCTGCACTCTTCAAGAATGGATTTTTACCTTGAAGTCCACCAATCCCTCTTCCGCCTGTTTTTTTGCTTTTGTGAGCTATTGTGCGAGCTTGTGGGGCCGTAAAGCTGGGAGAGACGCAGTACAGTCCATTGCCTTGACTGAGTGACTGGCTGACAAGGTAGGATTCCTGTTCTCAGGATAGTGCAGGGAAGTTTAAGTACAAGTGTGGACTAATGATCTGTAAGCACTGCACACCACCTTCCATATGATTGAGAGCTGGTAGCGGTTATTCCTCATGGAAAACCTTATTGACTCGTTTTAATAGAGAATGTATGTAAGATTGGAGTGGGGCTGGGATTCTTTTTGTCTGTCATGGATGTGACCGTTGACATCATAGCCAATGACCGCTAGCTGTCCCCACTGAGGATGTGCAAGCATGTAAACAGGGCCGTTTCTAGCCATCTAGCGCCCTAGGCGCTATCTAAGGCGCAATCTGAGATGTTTAGGCTGGGTACACATGGAGGACTATTTGTCCCGAGCGAGCCGGGACGAAAATCCGTTTGGTCAGGCAAAATTTGTCCATGGCCAAATTGTGCAAACAATCGATCGTGCGGTCTCATAATATACCGCAGATCGATCGGGATTTTCCGACACGTCCAATCTGGACGAATAGTCCATCGCAGCTGGCCGCCCTACACCAGCAGAATACTTTCCAAGAGTACTGGCATTAACACTTTCAGTGCCAGCAATAACTTTCCAAGAGTACAGGCATTACACTTTCGGTGCCAGCAGTTACTTTCCAGAGTAGAGGCATTAACACTTTCAGTGCCAGCAAATTACTTTCAAAGAGTACTGGCACTTTAACACTTTCAGTGCCAGCAAATTACTTTCAAGATACCGGCATTAACAATTCAGGCCACAGCATACTTTCAGGAGAATCGGCAACACTTTCAGTGCAGCACTTGCCGAAGAGTATTGCAATTCCCATTCAGGCCGGCAGACTCCCAGGATTGCCATTATCACTTTAGCGCCAGCACTTTCCCAGTATTGCCATTAACCCATTAGTGCCAGCAGACTCCCCCAAGGATTGACAGTAACTTTTCAGTGCCACGATTACGCACATAAATCTCGTGACATGCGATGGTGTTCGGTGAGCGCTGCGCTAACACAGTGCACCCCAAAACAGCCTGGTGGCCCAGCTTTAAGTGGCCTATGTCTAGAAAACAGCCGGCATGTAAAGTGCTTGAAACCTTTTGAGACACAGAGAAAGTGGAGAAGAACTTTTGGTTGCATTACGTTAGTCTTACATTTTCGGGTAAAACCATCTGGTTTTGGTGTAACATTCTTCATTATTACTCTATTATTTCTATCTATACTATCGCTGTTTTTTATACTATACAAATCTATATTACTTATTAGAATATTCTCACTGATCTGATAGATATATATATATATAAGTATACTATATGGGGGTCTATTGAATAAAACTGCTTGCTTAGCTTTGCTGCCCAGTGCCCATAAGCATGAGGTTAGTTTGCAGTGTAATGAGCCATAGCAAGTGACAAGTGCTGGGCGCGCTAGGGCGGGGACTAAGGTCACGTGTAGATATGACGTAAACTTTTAAGAGATCCGCGTGTTTTTCATTGCGAGTTTGAAAAGGCAGACCTATATATATTCTATTCTATATTTTTATATATTTATATATTCAAAAAAATACGAATCAAGAGCGCCTGGTTTATAAGCCAATCAGAGAACTGATATAAATACGTAAGGGGCGTGTCCGCGCACGCGCGCGCCGACACTGCAAGAGAGTAGAGGGTGATGTGCGCGCGCTCGGGGTTCGGCATTCGAGCGGTGACCATGGAGACGGAGACGTTGACGGAACGGAGCGTCAGATGAGGGAGAGGAGATAGGTAGGAGCCGTAATCGGATAGGGTGCTTAGTCTGTCTCCCACTGGTCCTTCCAGTCTGTATGGTCACTGGTTACCCGTTCTGGCTGGGAATTATGGGAGTTTTGCAGTTATTTTGCTGATGCACCCATGATAACGTTTTTACTGCTGGAGTTATTACAGTGATTAAATGACAAAGTATGATACTGATCTATTTAATTGAATATACGTTATTATATCATACCATAGTACAGAGCTGGCAGGGAAGGATAACGAAGTGACCCTGACTTAACACAGCTCTGTACAATGTATTCTTCATAGTGTCCCTATTAAAGAGGAATGTTGGATGGTATGGTAAACAACGTAGTACAATGACTTACTCCTGCAACCTTATAGTACTCCTGCAACCTTATGTACTCCCTGCAACCTTATGTCTCACCCCATACCTCTAGACTGTAAGATTTTTGGGCAGGGTATTTGCTGTAAGAACCTCCTCACTGTTTACTCATATTTTGTATTACCTGTGTATGTATATGTATGACTATGTATTGTAAAGAGCCACAGAAGATGTTGGCGGCTATTTAATCAATATAATAATAATAATAACATAGTACAGAGCTGCAGGTGAGGATAAATGAGTGACCCTGATCTTAGCACAGCTCTGTGTAATGTATTTCTCAATAGTGTCCCTATTTAAAGAAGAATGTTTGAGGGTATAAACAACATAGTACAGAGCTGCAGGGGAGGACAATGAAGTGACCCTGATCTTAGCACAGCTCTGTACCATGTATTTCTCAATAGTGTACCTATTTAAAGGGGAAGTTGAGGGTAATGTAAATAACATAGTACAGAGCTGCAGGGAGGATAATGAAGTGGACCCTGACTTAACACAGCTCTGTGCAATGTATTTCTCAATAGCGTACCAATTTAAAGGGGAAATATTGGAGGAGGGTTAAACAACATAGTACAGAGCTGCAGGGGAGGATAGTTACCCTGATCTTAGCACAGCTCTGTGTAATCTATTTCTCAATAGTGTACCTATTTAAAGGGCATGTCCACCCCCAAACTATAATTTAACCCACTACTGGCCCCACTATGTAGTGTGTAAAAATCCTTACCTCACATCCCAGCTCCATAAGGTTATCCTGTTAGTCCCCTCCCCAAAGTCCCAAAAACAGGCCAGCAGAGGATCGCAGAGTCCAATAGGACGCTATCTCCCTTTGGGAGAAGTTTGGCATGCACATTGCAGCCATTCCCCCCTCCCGCTCCCTCCGATTTTGTTCCCTCGCCCCGACGCATAAAACCCGTTTTATAATGTACTGCTCCTTCTCCCAGCCCCAACCGCATTACTATTATTCACAGAAAGTCCCCGATCTTACTTACCATGCCTCTTCTCCTTCGCCGGTCTGAACTCCCGCAGGCCACGCCCGTGATTGGCTGCCTCTCAGCCAATCACGACGTGCTGCGGTCCCACCCCCTGCTTGATTTCTGTGCAAGCAGAGGGCCGGGGAAGTCGGCGAAGGATAAGGCATGGTAGTATAGATTGAGGCACTTTCCTGTGAAAATAGTAATGCGGTTGGGCTGGGGGAAGGAGCAGTAGTACATAATATAAAAAGTTTATTACAAGGGTGGACATGCCCTTTAAAGGGAAACGTTGGAAGGTATGTTTGTATACAAACGTGTATGGGTCTGTGCTTTTATTGGCTACCTACATATATACTCGAATATAAGTCATCCAGAGTATAAAGTTCGAGGTACCTTTTTTTACCTGAAAAATTAGTAAAACACGATTGAGGGTAAAAATTTGACCACTAACTCTGATTTGTATTGTTTTGAGGGCTTTAGTTCCCTTTAAAAATGGACAGCTTGCTTACGCATCATCTCCCTCTGGAGGGCGTCGTCACTACTCAGCGCCAGTCTCATCCTAGCGCAGAGTATTGACGTCACCCCACCAGAGGAGTTGATGCGGAAGCAAGCGGCCGGCGGATTACTGGACTAGAAAGGTGAGTGACTCGAGTAAGTCGAGGCTCGAGTTTTAGCGCTATTTTATAGCTAAAAACCTCGAGTATATACGGTACATACTAATATCTGTTCAAGAGCAACAGTGATGCAGTTAATATTTTGGACTTCTGTTAGTCGTTTTACCTTACATATTAATTACATATCATTTAATAATGTCTTGAACAGACGAAAGAGGAACCTGCATTTCACAAGCATCTGCTCATTGAGTGTTTTGGTACCCCTAATAGTACCCAGGGAGAACACCTAATGCTGTAGATCTTTCACCCCTGGATTTTTCGCTAATCCAACTTTCCATGCCTTCAAAGTCTTAAATCGTATGTCGGTCTAGCCCTGCCCCTTCTCAGAGTCTGGGACCGGTTTTCAGACTATCCAATGGGTGCGGCAACTGAGAGGGTACTAGGCTAGACCAACACTGTGATCTGAACTTAGAAGGCAACGGAGTGGATTTAGGGCAAACCAGTGGGTAAACCCCATTCTCTAAGGTTACAAACTCCACAAATATCACAAGTAGTGATATTATTATACATAGCCTTAGGGGCCAGACCCAATCATCTCAAAAGTGCACTGGGCCCCATATATTACTCAGTTTTTTTTTCGTTTTTTTGGGGGGGATTTTTCCCATCAGGTACAATAAACCTGTATTGCACCACACAGGTTTTTGCAATGCACCAGCATAAGACCATTTAAGCCCCTCTTGTCCTGGAAACTTGGTGGTTTTGTTTTCCTGTGTCTGAGCACTGCAACCTGCTACACAAGCTTTGTGGTGTCACCTGTTAGAGTATAGCGTATAGAGTATAGAACTTTACCGACCCTGTTGTCGGTAAGTTCAGGTGTACCTAGGTGTGCTGCTCCTGTTTTATTTGTTTTCCAGTTTCCTATATATTGATAATGTAAGGGTGATTAACATTCTGGGTTGGTTTTTGTTTACATTAAATAAAGTTTCTCTAGTTTTTCCCACCTATAATCTAATGACCTGTTGAGTACTAAGTGTGTGATGGGAAATGTATATTGTTAGCTACTTAGGGCAGACACTTATTGTAAACTGCAGCAGGGCAGGACCAGATGTGAGTAGATAAACTAGTAGCTGCGTGCAAAAACTAAAATGAACACAATCTAAAAATAAATACAAGTGAAATATAAACTGGCCCCATTGAGGACAACTAAAAATGATCATGAAGACTATTTGTTAATTGCTTTACATATGGTTTGTTTAACATGTGAAACAGAGTGTTGGTGTTACCAAAATTTGTTATGGTCTAAGAAAATGAATCAAATGTTGTGTAGCAAATTGCATCTTGGACACGAAAGGTCTGTTGTCTGTGACCTTAAGTAGCAGGGACGCTTCATCCTTTCACCCTCAAGCCAGTCACCCCATACACCCAGAGTGAGAACCTCATCTGCTAAATTCTTACCCTGGGTTTGCCCTAGATTCGTATTCCAGTCTCGGTCTGGCCAAGCAACTTTTACCGAATGGTAATGCAGGACTATGGGAGAGGGTTGTTATAATCACTCTGGGTGATACAGATGTTTGATCGGGGTACTACCTTCTAGCTGCCTCACAGCTATTCTGCACCTGCACCCTCCCATTGCTGCCAATTCATCAGATGCACTGCCAATGGGAACATTGCTTTTTGCAGAATGTATCCTTCTATGTGTTGTGGTGAAGGGATGGGACAGACCCTAAAGATGGATCAGGGCAGCAGAATCTACCAGCTGTATGGCTTGGGAGGGGGGGAGATGGTGATGATCACTTTCATTCTTCTGAAAGGGTAATTATTCCGCTCTTACTCCCCCCCCCCACACCTAATAGTACAAAGGTGTGACTCATAATGCTGGTCTTGGCTCCTTCCCCTTTCAGTCTTGGACTGTTCCTGGCCTATGGGCGAGGGCATCTTTCCATTGGGCAAGTTCCGGAACTGCAGAGGAGGCGGGGGGAGAAACCGACACTATGGACCAAACTTTGACAACTTAATGTGTACAATCTACAGCAACCCAGTGGTGAGGACCTAGTAGTCTAGGTACTCACCCTGGGTAATATTTAAGTGAAAGGGCTGCTTTGGTGGGTTATTGGAGATCTTTAGGCAGGATTGGTTATCCCTGCTACCCAATATTGTTTTCGTGAGAAAAAAACTGCTTCTGCCAGACTGCTTTAGGCTGCTGTAGGGAAGTCCAGGACACTAGCCTAGCAGATAAAAACTACATTGCTGACCAGTGGGGAAACTACAGAGGGTGTGACTACAGAGTCCCTTGCAAGTTTGGTGTCGCGGCCCCTGACAACCCCGTCCCATCACCAACTAAAATAAACTTTAAAAATGAAAAAGTATATGTCGGGAGGTAGGATTGAATATTTCTACCTCCTAATATTGCTTTGTTGAGGAGCACAGACAGATTCTATCTGCCAGGTTAGTGTCCTGGGTCTTTCCTGTTATAAACATGTGGACAGTTTACAGAAGTGACTCCTGGAATTTAAACTAAAATAACACGTCATTTTCTCCTTTTAAAGGACTGAAGCGATTTATGCGTTATCCGAACGCGTTTTTTAAAAGCGCACTCTAGTGTAGCCACACTAGTGCGCCAGGGAGCTCTGCGGTGTGCTCCTTGGATCCGATCGCATGTGATCCGCATTTTTGTGTAATCGCATGCGCTCCGGGAACGCGTGCGCAAAAGCAACCGTTCTTGTGTCCGCTTCCGTGCACACACAAATGTCGTTACAGTGTGGCCTCAGCCTTACTCATAGTAGAGAGACCAAGAAGCATAGGTTAAAAGCAAATAGATACAGCTTTATACAGTTAAGAGATACCTACATCAGGGATGTCTAGGAATATCTTATTAACTGGCTACTTGAAATGTCACTCTGTAGTGCTCCACTCGTTAGTGTAATAAAATCCTTACCTTACATCCAGCTCCAAATGGTTCTCCTGTAATATCCTCCAAAGTCCGAGAAAACTGACCACCAGGAGTCTGCCTCCTGTCTCTCCTCCGGAAGAATTTGCCATGCGCACTTCAAACCCTCCTCTTCCCCTTTTTTGCTCTCCCTCCCCCTAGCACAAAATCCCTTTTCTGTAGTGTAGGACTCCCTCCCAGCCCCAACTGCTATAGTAATATTTGCAGAAACTCCCTGATCATTACTTACCTTGCCTTATCCTCCGGCACTCTGGATAGCCGGAAGCCATGTTCGTGATTGGCGGCTCTAGCCAATCAAGGTGCGGCTGCCGGACCGGCCCCCTGCTTGCAGTTTATGCAAGCAGAGGGCCATGACAGTACATGGGAGGAGAGAGGCGAAGTGTAACTAATGATTGGGGAGTTTCTGCACATATTACTAGAGAGGTTGGGGAGGGAGCCCTACACTACAGAAAAAATTCAAAAATTGGGTGGACATGCCCTTTAAATGTAGAAAAAAATCAACCCATTAATAGCAACATTCATGTTATAAAGAATACAACTGTATAGGATATTGGTATAATATAGAGCCAAAATAGTGATCTGAATGAAAAATCTGGACTAGTTAGTTATATCTATAACTATTAAGTTGCTTGTGGCTCAGTGGTTAGCATTGATGCATTGCATTGCTGAAGGCCTGAGTTCGATTTCACCATTGGAACATCTGCAAGGAATTTGTATGCTCTCCCCCGTGTTGCGTGGTTTCCACCACAGTCATAAAGACATACTTTTAGGTTGTATGTGTCAAATGAATGCTTAGATTGTAAGCTCTTTGGGGCAGGGCCTAATGTGAGTGATTACATGTAGTTATTGTGTACATGGTTATTGTGTATATTTCTTAATTTTCCTATATTTTTTTAGTGACTGCAAAATAAAGAAACTCCAGTAAATGTTGATGTTGGGGCTGATGCAAAAAAGTTGCAAAAGTTTGCCTGCGCACAATTCTGTGGCAACCAATCAGATGTGTGTATAACTGCAGTAAATTAGTAAAAAGCTAACATCTCATTAATTGCTGATGATTATTAACATGGGCAAATTTAGCAACTCTTATTGTATCAGCCCCATCCTCATTCAGCAGCACTAAAGGGGGACAGGTGATAAGGGCCTATTGCCTAAATAATGAAAATAATTTCATATCTGATTTTCCGATCTTTTGCGGGGCCTATGCTCTTTCTTAACATTCCCTTTCCTCGATGTAGAAAATGTATAGTACATTTTGCACAGCCAGGGAGCAATACTGCATTGTCCCCTATGTATTTCTGTATGCCATTTTACATTTCACTTATAAATAAGGACAGTATTGTATGTTTCCTGAAAAAGTCAATAAGCAATTTGCTTCTGCTGTTCTTGAGATAATATTGAAACTGGATCGACAATGAAACTGTCTTATGAAAAAATAGTGGAGGGGTGTATATGGTGTTTTCCATTCATTAGAGGACAATAATAGAAGCATTGTATACTTTGTAATGCACAGTAGAGAAATGGCTTGATGGATCTAATTGATTTTTCCTAAATGAAATGACAGAATCCTTAGTCGGTCTAATTGCTGCTTTAGAAATGAACTATGATGGAGGGGGGTCCTTGCTGTTAGGACATGGGTATCTCGGCTACCTCTCATTTTAAAAGTGTTTGCTGTTTCCAGATGGGTGTTATCAGAACCTAAAATCGCAGCTCGCTACAACCCCAGCAGAACATGGCAAAACGTATGAAATCAATTGTTTTGTTTTTAAAGTAAAGAATACATAGAACACCCAGTAGTGAGAAAACTTTTCACTGAATTTTCCCATGCCACTGCAGATGTTTGGAAACTACAACTCCCTGCAAAAAAAGCATGCTGAGAGTTGTACTTTCCAAACATCTGCCAAGGAATAGGGGTTAAGCTAGGTACACACAGTACAGATTTCTGAAGATGACAGACAGGATCTGCTAGAAAGATCTGAATACACACAGTCTCGAGCTACTCCCAATGAACATCATGGCAAACACTCGGGACGTGTGTGTTTCCAAACAAAGGTACACACATAACGATAAAGCCCCGATACCTTCGGATCCGACAGTATCGGGGCTTTATCGTTACTGTGTTTACCCAGATTTACTGTATGGGATTACTGAATCAGGGGGATGGTATCTATTGTTAAAGATTGCCTTCCTGATTCTGTATTGTTTTGAGGCTTTAGTTGCCCTTTAAATGGACAGCAGAATTCCCATACAGTAGTCCCATACAGTAATGCCAATACTGGATTAGCTATAACTGTATGGGACTACTGTATGGGAATTCTGCTGTCCATGTAAAGGGCAACTAAAGCCTCAAAACAATACAGAATCAGAAGGCTGTAGTGGTCTATTTTCTACCCTCGATACTTGAGTCAATCATGTTTTACTCCTTTTTTCAGGTAAAATTAGGTACCTCCATTTATACTTGAGTATATACAGTAATTGGAGAGAAAATCAAAAGACTTGTTAAACCGCTATAAACCCTAAGGAATAAAGAGTAAAGTGGTGGAATTTTTCTTGAAACAATTCACCTCCAGCAAAACAGCATGTGACTATGTTATTTGGCTGCTGCAAATAGATTTTGAAGGCAGATTGTCCAGAAATGACTTCCTTTCAATCAGAGCTCTTCGACATAGCTACAATATTTGTAATAAGCACATTGATTAAAAGGACTTTCTTTCAGAACTATGTAAAAACGTTTCTCCCGTGCTAGTCATTTGCAGAAACCCATTGGATGTTAGCGAAGTTATAAACGTTTGATTGGTTACTTCTTATTAATAGCACAAGATAACTTTTGCACTTTTTATAACGCCCTTATGTGAGTGAAATGTAGGAAAGTTGGTCAAAGGTCGAATATATATGAAAGGTATATAGGACACGACCCATTTACATATGCATTTAACACTTTCTACTAGTTTAGAGCAGCAAGGAAATAAAGACCATTATCTGCTTTGTTACAATGGTTTAATGGACTATGACCGGCTTTTGTGTATTTGCACATTCTTTTTCTCTTTGGTAGTAGTTTGTGTTCAATTGCGAATTGAAAACTTTTATTCTGTTCACTAGTCTTATGAATAGACCCAAGTTTCTTGTATTTATTAGTAATAGTATTTAAAGTATAATGAAACCCTCCCCATACAAATTATATTGTGCTCCTATATTCTTAGGCACCAAAGCTTTATTTAAATTTAAGTGTTTTTTGGGTTACGTGACCTTAAACAAAACCTAAAAAATTATATTAGCTTCTAAACCTTTAATAACTGTCATATCATTTGCCTGGTTTCTGTCTATTGCCTGGTTATATCTATTGGGATGGGACAAGGTTGATGGAAGCCTGTCTGTCACTAGAAAATCCGTCACTCATTGAACAGATGCTGTTGAGGTGAGGCTAATTTCAAGCTTCTCTTAAGTTCTTGTTTCATTATCCAGGTCTGTTTGTGCTACATTTAGCTATCTAGGTGCCACCATTTTTATTATGTACACTTATGGTACGAGTACTACGCACCCTCCTCACTCTCTAATGTGCAGGAGCAGGACCTTTCATCAGATAGCCGTACACCTGTGACACCTGCCAAGAGCAAGGCACGAATTAAAGGAGAATTACTCATACCATAATTGACTGCTTTCTATCAGTACCTGACTTAAGGCTCGTACACTGTGCCATGCGGGTCCCGACCCGCGCCGCACGTTGTGTACGAACGAACGTTTCGGGGAATAATTGAGCGGGTTGTAGGCGCTTTATCGGCCGAAAGGTCGTTCATTCGGGGATTAGTGAATGACCAAGTTAGCGGATCTCCAAACGAACGACCATTTCGGCCGATAAAGTGCCTTCACACGGTCAATTATTGCCCAAAAAGTTCTTTGTACACATCATGCGTACAAATCGCACATGTGTACAAGCCTTTATTGTTGATGTTTTCAAGCTCACCCCCTCTTCATTAACATATGTTCTCCAATGTCAAAGATTGGAGAATTGTCTTTCACAATGACTGTGGGAGTTTCCTGCAAGAGTATAATTCTCCTTTAAGAGAATAATCCCATCCTAAGGCTGGGTACACACCAGCAGATACTTTCGGCCGACCGACTGATTCACGGCACTTCCGGACGGCTGGCCGAAAATATCGGCTGGTGTGGGGCAGCCAGCTGCGATCGGATGAAAAGAATGATCGGATGTGTGTGGAAAATTACGATCGATGGTGCGGTTCCCTATGAGAACGATTGAACGATCGTTTGCATTTTCGCCCACGGCCAAATTTGTCGCGACCGACGGACATTTGTCCCGGCCGAGCGCTCTCTCGACAAATAGTGCCTCAGTTTTCAAGGTCTCCTTTCTTTACAATTACACTTATTAAAAGGCCAAAGTTCCCCTTTAACTATTCTTTTTGCTGCTTACAGCCACAAATTCAGACACAGATCAAAAAAAAGGAGAAATTTATAAATGTAACAGACCTGCTGTTGTATTTTCTGGCTTTGCTACAAGGTTGACTGCTTGTTTATTGCACTGTGGGCCCTTGTTTCTTAAGCGTTTAATTGTTTCCATGCATCTTGCCGCAGGCTAATTTAATTGCAATAAAAGACAGAAAGTGTTATTAATTTATAATCAATCTGTGACAGCAAACTGGCAGATCTATGTTTCTGCACCTTAACTCTGATCAGTGCTCCACAGCTCAGTGGATCAATTCATATACAGGAAAATTGGCAATGCAAAGTATAGGAATTGCATCTTTATTTAAGAAATCCCCATCAATGCTGGAGATAGAGGCATCCTTCATGTGTTTAACCAAAGCATTTTATCTTTGATTCACTTTATATGTCTGCTCGACCTGTATTTTCTTATTTCATACCTGTTCATCTGAGTTTGAAGTCTGTCTCTCAAGGACTAGGAGGCTTTTAAAGGAGCACTGTCAACAAAATAAGCCATTCTGTTTGTGATGGAAATGTAAGGTTAAAAAGGACATGATCTTTTAAATCAGAAAATAATTAGGGATTTTTCTGCGTACACAGGGTAATGTATTTTCTGGGGTCCATCAAGAAATTTAGACTGGAGAAAATGCTTCAAAATGGTCATTTGTGGAAGGTCCTATTTCCATTTTTGTGTGTTTTGTTCTCCCAGCAGTTCCACGGAACAGAAATTCCAAAAATTGATTCAAACCAAATTGATTCTAAAGCTTGTAGCTGCATTATATGATTATTGGGTGATGTACTGAGAGCCATGATCACAAAAATATGGCTTAAAGTTCCAATAATTTGTTAACAAGGGTTAAATAACGGTTAATGTGACTTTTAGATGTCATTTGCCATGCGTGTGGTACTCTTTGTTGCCCAAGCAATGTTTAGATCATAAATGCATGATTTTAAAGTGATTTTTTGTGATTTTTTTTAACGCCTGAAATGATGGTCTTAAGTCAACGTAAAATGAAATCTCTTCACGTGTGAAGTGTTGGCTGTGATCAAAAACTCAATAGATAAACAGTTAATAGTTTGGTGCCATTTTTAAGAGTACATTGGATCATGCAAAAGCAATTTTAAAACAAATCGATACATGAAATACTAATACTGGATATTACTGGTTATGAATGAAACTGTTTAAATGGAAACTTTCTGACAGATACAAGTAGTTTCAATAACATACATATGAGTATATAGAGAATAGGCCAGTAAATATGCTGCTGGCATTTAAATATAAGAACAGTAGGCCTAAACAACCTGTTTGAGTTGCTATTACAGATATAATATATATAATATATATATATATATATATAATATATATAAATGACTTTCATTAAAAAATATTAGATACCACACAACAGGGGCTTAGGGATCACCATAGCAACCATAGCGACTCACATAGTTCAGTCCCACAAACCCCTTTTTCGTTTACTTAAATCTTTCAAAAAGTCTCCCAGGCTCAGAAATTCTACTTACGGTACAAACTGTGTCTCCTCTCTTCATCCATGAAGGTGACATACGGCCAATGGCTGACACTCGTTACAGAACGAGACTCCTCTGCTACTGTGCATCTTTAACCAAACAGCTCGCAACAGCATCAGAGGAGGGGTGTCTACGCCAGCAAGGGGTTTTACATGTAGAATATTGAGCCTGGAGCATTTTGAAAGGTAAACGTTAAACAAAAGGGGTTTGTGGGCTGAACAAGTGACATAAAAATTTTCTTAGTAAGGGTGGACATGCCCTTTAAAAAACCTGCCCAGGTTTGGTTGAACTACACTGAACTGTTTTTTGTGGGTTGAGGGGCCCCATCTGAAATCTTGCTATGGGGCCCTGCGATTTCTAGCTATGCCACTGCACACATTTATAAAAACACACGAATTATACCACTAAAAATCATGTTAAGGGCTAGGCCTCACTAATGATTTTAAGTGCGATCCAAACGTGGTTGCGATCCGATCTTGCATTTAAAAGTGTACACTAGTATGGCTTAATTTATGAGGCCACACTAGTGTGCTGCAACGTGCAACTGGCGCTTTCGTGCATGCGGGAGCGTGTGTAGTGTGGCCTCACCATAGATTGTTCAACCTTTTATTGAATATGGAAAGCTTCTATACGATAGCGACCTCGTACTGTACATCGCTCCCTATGTGTTTTGGGAGTGGGCTTTTGATGCAGCTGATAATGCTCTGTCCCAGCAGTAGGATACAAGAAGTGGGCATGCTCAGACCAGCAATGAGGAGGCAGGTAATTGTGCTGGTGATGTCACAGTCACCGTGTAAGCAGGAAGCACCACCTCTTATACTGTTGTAAGTATGGATATGAGGTAGGAGTGTGTTCTTAGAGGGCCCTTGTATGGAGACTAAGTCTGGATTATTATTAATAATTAAGTATTATTTCAATATAAGACCGGCCCAGTTTATATAAAAACAATTTAAACTGTTCTGTTTTCCAATTTTTCTTATAAAAACATTCCTTTTTATCATTTTTGTGTAGATATGGAAATATTAAAACCTCTGATCGAAAATGAAGATATCCCCAACAGGATCAATGAGGTTGACCATGATTCTTTGCAAAGACACCGTCAGTCTGACAGAAAGAACAGCCTAACGTAAGCCTTGAAAGCCATATTCTTTTCCTTTTTTGGACTTTCTACGCACTCTCTTTTAGAAGTGGTGCCTGTCTTATAATTCTGCCTTAACCAATCATTTAATATGTAATGATTTACTAGTAGACTAGAGCAACCTATAGATTAATAGGCATTAATAGACACATAGCAAGCATTTGTCCATCTAACTATGCTCAATTTACCATTAAAACGTGCTTATCATGCTGTAAAAATCATAAATTCAGAAGCCCACAGGCTTTTCTGACTGGTGAAGTCATCCCCACTCAAGTCTACAAAAAAAAAGTGTACAAGCCAAAAACATAGTTAGGCAGAATTAATTTTCCTACGGCCGAGTAGCTTGAGAGAAAAGCTGCGTCAACAAGTATCAATTTCCCTATAAATGATATATATATTTTTAAATTTACCAAACTGCCAGTCCATTTCCTCGGTTCTAGAGAATCGAAATAACTAAGTTAACAGATTTAGTTTAATTTTTTGCTTCTAAAGTTGCCCTTTCCTCCATTGAGGCCAGGCAGTGTGAAAACAGGTGGAGATGCCTATTTGAAAAAGTAATTCGAGCAGGACAAGTGTCCGAGATGAAATAATCAAGACATCAGCTGCTCAGTTTATATTTTTGTTGTAATTACTTAGGAACTATATTTTTGTAAAGTGTTAGAATCCAAGGAACATGCGAATGATATAGCAATGTGTATTCTAGTTAATATCAGAATTTTGTGTTTTTTGATTGTTTTTAGATTTGTTCAAACACTTATACATCTTTTAAAAGGAAATATCGGTACCGGGCTGCTTGGCCTGCCTCTGGCTATAAAGAATGCAGGCATCCTGGTAGTACTGGCTTATACTTTAAGGCCGAGGCCACACTAAGTTCCAGCATTTCGCATGTCAATCAACAGATTGCATCGCACCTAATGTGGCACCCCACAATGTGTTTGTGCAGGAGCGCTACTGACCTACTGCTTCGGCGTTTCCGTGACGTCAACCCCCTGGTGTGCAGTTCTCTCTCCTTGCTCACAGCGAGGCCAGCTTCGTATTATCGATCTGTAACTTTGTAATGTGAGTAGGAGAACCGCTCTAAAGGTTCGTACACACATGCGTTTGCAGGTGCCGACCCACGGCGACGATGTGTACGAACGTCTGTTGCGGCCGATAATTGGCCTGTATATGGGCACTTTATTGGCCAAAACGGCTGCTCCTTGGAGATCTGCCCAGTGTATTGGGCAACGATTTCCGAAGAACAGGCGTTTCGGTTGATAAAGTGCCCATCACGGGCGGATCATCGTCTGCAACAGACATTCATACACATTGTGCGTCGGGGGTCGGCACCTGCAATCGCACATGTGTACGAACCTTAAGACTCAGTGCTTCTGATATTTAAAAGTAACTTTATTCAAAAATCATAGAAGCACTGATACTTTGCAGAGCTGAAGTCCTGAGTTCGATTCCACCCTTGGACACATCTGCAAGGAGTTTGTAGTTCTCCCCGGTGCTTGCGTGGGTTTCCTCCAGGCACTCGTTCCCCACAATCATAAGACATACTGATAGGTTGTGTATGTGTCAAATAAATGTGCTTACATTGTAAGTCTTTGGGATATATTGTATATATGTAATTGTAAAGCGCTACTGAAGATGATGGCACTATATAAATCCACAATATTAATAATAACTAATGGGGGGTCTAACCCATTTCACGATCCTGCCACTTCCTCAAGGATAAGAAAAGAGGAAGTGGCAGGGCGCCATAAAACATGTTAGACCCCCCCTTAGTACACATGTGCTATGTGTATGAATGCATATGATTTTTGCAAGAGATACAGGGGAGAAATTGTGATAATTAAAATATTTATCTATATTACACATATATAGGCATTCTACATATCTCCTATTTTAAACATTATTAATATCTAGATTAGGGATCCTGCAAACGGAAGTTAGAGCATTTAATGCTCGGTGAAATCGCTTGATGGGCAGGTTTTTGTAATTGAAATGAGAAAATGCTCCATATTTTTTCCTTGAAAGCATATGTATTTGTGCTGAACTTCTCCTTTAAATTGATACATTTATTGATATGCATGGCAGAGCTATCGCTGCTAAAGAATTTACATTTCTAAGTAATTTACGGCTCCATAATGAATGCAGGAAGCCAGACGGTGGGGGATGTCATATAACATTAATGAAACATCCCATTCTAATTATTCTTTGTCTCATTTGCTCACACTGAGTAAATATATATTACATTTTCTGTGTATTTCTATTGTCTTCTCACAGCATTTGTTTATTTTGTGTTCTCTGGTGAATGCTATTTCTGGTTATACCTCATGTGCATACATCACGTTTATTATGAGAACAGGACAAAAAGGCTTTTGCATTCTAATCTCAAAGTCTATGATTATTATTGTATCTATTGTTGTTTGTTATCGTGCTTTGTCCCCCTTTGTCTTTGAGCAGGCTACCTGGAATACTTCACTATCCTCAGGAACAGGGGGGGGAGGGTATTACTACACAAAATAGTTTGCTCTGAAACATGTACAAAGGAAAGTTGTTTTTTTTTTTACACTAACTGCTTGATTGGCAGTTTTTATAGGATTTAGGCAAAAACTGAAATCTTTTACTATAAACTTTTAAGAGGGGTTAAACTGGGTACACACAGTAAAGATATGTAGGCAAGATTCCATTGGAAGCTGTGTGCCATTCCCTACAGACGGGTACACACAGTAAAGATATGTAGTCAAGATTCCATTGGAAGCTGTCTGCCATTCACTACAGATCTGGGTACACACAGTAAAGATATGTAGGAAGATTCCATTGGAAGCTGTCTGCCATTCCCTACAGATCTGGGTACACACAGTAAAGATATGTAGGCAAGATTCCATTGGAAGCTGTCTGCCATTCACTACAGATCTGGGTACACACAGTAAAGATATGTAGGCAAGATTCCATTGGAAGCTGTCTGCCATTCACTACAGATCTGGGTACACACAGTAAAGATATGTAGGCAAGATTCCATGGAGGCTGTCTGCCATTCCCTACAGATCTGGGTACACACAGTAAAGATATGTAGGCAAGATTCCATTGGAGGCTGTCTGCCATTCCCTACAGACTCTGGGTACACACAGTAAAGATATGTAGGCAAGATTCCATTGGAAGCTGTCTGCCATTACTACAGATCTGGGTACACACAGTAAAGATATGTAGGCAAGATTCCATTGGAAGCGCTTCTGCCATTTCCTACAGATCTGGGTACACACAGTAAAGATGTAGGCAGATTCCATTGGAAGCTGTCTGCCATCCCTACAGATCTGGGTACACACAGTAAAGATATGTAGGCAAGATTCCATTTGAAGCTGTTGCCATTCCTACAGATCTGGGTACACACAATAAAGATAGTAGGCAAGATTCCATTGGAAGCTGTCTGCCATTCCCTACAGATCTGGGGCACACAGTAAAGATATGTAGGCAAGATTCCATTGGAGGCTGTCTGCCATTCCCTACAGATCTGGGTAAACACAGTAAGATATGTAGGCAAGATTCCATTGGAGGCTGTCTGCCATTCCCTACAGACTCTGGGTACACACAGTAAAGATATGTAGGCAAGATTCCATTGGAAGCTGTCTGCCATCATCTCTACAGATCTGGGTACACACAGTAAAGATATGTAGGCAAGATTCCATTGGAGCTGTCTGCCATTTCCTAAGATCTGGGTACACACAGTAAAAATGAGGCAAGATTCCATTGGAGGCTGTCTGCATTCCCTACAGATTCTGGGTACACACAGTAAAGATATGTAGGCAAGATTCATTGGAAGCTGTCTGCCATTCCCTACAGATCTGGGTACACACAGTAAAGATATGTAGGCAAGATTCCATTGGAAGCAGTCTGCCATTCCCTACAGATCTGGGTATACACAGTAAATATATGTAGGCAAGATTTCATTGGAAGCTGTCTGCCATTCCCTACAGATTCTGGGTACACACAGTATAAGATATGTAGGCAAGATTCCATTGGAAGCTGTCTGCCATTCCCTACAGATCTGGGTACACACAGTAAAGATATGTAGGCAAGATTCCATTGGAAGCTGTCTGCCATTCCCTACAGATCTGGGACAAATCTGTAGGGAATGGCAGACAGCCTCCAATGGAATCTTGCCTACATATATTTACTGTGTGTACCCAGATCTGTAGGAAATGGCAGACAGCTTCCAATGGAATCTTGCCTACATATCTTTACTGTGTGTACCCAGAATCTGTAGGGAATGGCAGACAGCTTCCAATGAAATCTTGCCTACATATATTTACTGTGTATACCCAGATCTGTAGGGAATGGCAGATGCTTCCAATGGAATCTTGCCTACATATCTTTACTGTGTGTACCCAGATCTGTAGGGAATGGCAGACAGCTTCCAATGGAATCTTGCCTACAATCTTTACTGTGTGTACCCAGAATCTGTAGGGAATGGCAGAAAGCCTCCAATGGAATTTGCCTACATATATTTACTGTGTGTACCCAGATCTGTAGGAAATGGCAGACAGCTTCCAATGGAATCTGTACATATCTTTACTGTGTGTACCCAGATCTGTAGTGAATGGCAGACAGCTTCCAATGGAATCTTGCCTACATATCTTTACTGTGTGTACCCAGAGTCTGTAGGGAATGGCAGACAGCCTCCAATGGAATCTTGCCTACATATTTACTGTGTGTACCCGATCTGTAGGGAATGGCAGACAGCTCCAATGGAATCTTGCCTACATATCTTTACTGTGTGTACCCAGATCTGTAGGGAATGGCAGACAGCTTCCAATGGAATCTTTCTACATATCTTTACTGTGTGTACCAGATCTGTAGGGAATGGCAGACAGCTTCAAATGGAATCTTGCCTACATATCTTTACTGTGTGTACCCAGATCTGTAGGGAATGGCAGACAGCTTCCAATGGAATCTTGCCTACATATTTAAGCTGGTGTACCCAGATCTGTAGGAAATGGCAGACAAGCTTCCAATGGAATCTTGCCTACATATCTTTACTGTGTGTACCCAGATCTGTAGTGAATGGCAGACGATTCCAATGGAATCTTGCCTACATATCTTTACGTGTGTACCCAGAGTCTGTAGGGAATGGCAGACAGCCTCCAATGGAATCTTGCCTACATATCTTACATGTGTGTACCCAGATCTGTAGGGAATGGCAGACAGCCTCAATGGAATTGCCTACATATCTTTACTGTGTGTACCCAGATCTGTAGGAATGGCAGACAGCTTCCAATGGAATCTGCCTACATATCTTTACTGTGTGTACCCAGATCTGTAGTGAATGGCAGACAGCTCAATGGAATCTTGCCTACAAATCTTTACTGTGTGTACCCAGATCTGTAGGGAATGGCAGACACGCTTCCAATGGAATCTTGCCTACATATCTTTACTGTGTGTACCCAGATCTGTAGTGAATGGCAGACAGCTTCCAATGGAATCTTGACTACATATCTTTAATGTGTGTACCCAGAGTCTGTAGGGAATGGCACACAGCTTCCAATGGAATCTTGCCTACATATCTTTACTGTGTGTACACCAGTTTAACCCCTCTTTAAAAGTTTATAGTAAAAGTTTCAGTTTTTGCCTAAATCCTATAAAAACTGCCAATCAAGCAGTTAGTGTAAAAAAAAAAACAACTTTCCTTTGTACATGTTTCAGTAGCAAACTATTTTGTGTAGTAATACCCTCCCCACCCCCTGTTCCTGAGGATAGTGAAGTATTCCAGGTAGCCTGCTCAAAGACAAAGGCTGGACAAAGCACGATAACAAACAACAATAGATACAATAATAATCATAGACTTTGAGATTAGAATGCAAAAGCCTTTTTGTCCTGTTCTCATAATAAACAGTGATGTATGCACATGAGGTAATAACCAGAGAAATCATTCACCAGAGAACACAAAATAAACAAATGCTGTGAGAAGACAATAGAAATACACAGAAAATGTAATATATATTTACTCAGTGTGAGCAAATGAGACAAAGAATAATTGAATGGGATGTTTCATTAATGTTATAGACATCCCCCACGTCTGGCTTCCTGCATCATTTATGGAGCCGTAAATTACTTAGAAATGTAAATTCTTTAGCAGCGATAGCTCGCCATGCATACAAATAAATGTTTCAATTTAAAGGAGAAGTTCACACAAAAACATATGCTTTCAAGGAAAAATATGGAGCATTTTCTCATTTCAATTACAAAAACCTGCCATCAAGCGATTTCACCGAGCATTAAAAATGCTCTAACTTCCTGTTTGCAGGATCCTAATCTAGATATTTAATAATGTTTAAAATAGGAGAATATGTAGAATGCCTATATATGTGTAATATAGATAAATATTTTAAATTATCACAATTTCTCCCCTGTATCTCTTGCAAAAATCATATGCATTCAAACACATAGCACATGTGTACTAAGGGGGGGTCTAACATGTTTTATGGCGCCCTGCCACTTCCTCTTTTATCTCTGAGGAATGGCAGGATGCGTGAAATGGGTTAGACCCCCCATTGTTATTATTAATATTGTGGATTTATATGTGCCATCATCTTCCGTAGCGCTTTACAATTACATATATACAATATATCCCAAAGAGCTTACAATGTAAGCACATTTATTTGACACATACAACCTATCAGTATGTCTTTATGATTGTGGGGGAAACCGGAGTGCCTGGAGGAAACCCACGCAAGCACGGGAGAACAACAAACTCCTTGCAGATGTGTCCAAGGGTGGAATCGAACTCAGGACTAGCTCTGCAAAGTATCAGTGCTGCTTATGATTTTTGAATAAAGTTACTTTTAAATATCAGAAGCACTGAGTCTTAAGGTTCGTACACATGTGCGATTGCAGGTGCCGACCCGCGACGCACAATGTGTATGAATGTCTGTTGCAGACGATGATCCGCCCGTGTATGGGCACTTTATCAACCGAAACGCCTGTTCTTCGGAAATCGTTGCCCAATACACTGGGCAGATCTCCGAAGGAGCAGCCGTTTTGGCCAAAAAGTGCCCATATACAGGCCAATTATCGGCCGCAACAGACGTTCGTACACATCGTGCGCCGTGGGTCGGCACCTGCAAACGCATGTGTGTACGAACCTTTAGAGCGGTTCCCTACTCACATTACAAAGTTACAGATCGATAATACAGGAAGCTGGCCTCGCTGTGAGCAAGGAGAGAGAACTGCCACACCAGGGGGTTGACGTCACGGAAACGCCGAGCAGTAAGTTCAGTAGCGCTCCTGCACAAACACATTGTGGGGTGGCCATTAGGTGCGATGCAATCTGTTGATTGACAGCGAAATGCTGGAACTTAGTGTGGCCTCGGCCTTAAAGTATAAGCCAGTACTACCAGGATGCCTGCATTCTTTAGCCAGAGGCAGGCCAAGCAGCCCGGTAACGATATTTCCTTTTAAAAGATGTATAAGTGTTTGAACAAATCTAAAAACAATCAAAAAACACAAATTCTGATATTAACTAGAATACACATTGCTATATACATTCGCATGTTCCTTGGATTCTAACACTTTACAAAAATATAGTTCCTAAGTATTACACAAAAATATAAACTGAGCAGTGATGTCTTGATTATTTCATCTCGGACACTTGTCCTGCCGAATTACTTTTTATCAAATAGGCATCTCCACCTGTTTTCACACTGCCTGGCCCAATGGAGGAAAGGGCAACTTTAGAAGCAAAAAATTAAACTAAAATCTGTTAAATTAGTTATTTCGATTCTCTAGGAACCGAGGAAATGGACTGGAGTTTGGTAAATTAAAAAATATATATATCATTTATAGGGAAATTGATACAGTTGTTGACGCAGCTTTTCTCTCAAGCACTCGGCCGTAGGAAAATTATTCTGCCTAACTATGTTTGGCTTGTACACTTTTTTTGTAGACTTGAGTGGGGATGACTTCACCAGTCAGAAAAGCCTGTGGGCTTCTGAATTTATGATTTTTACAGCATGATAAGCACGTTTAATGGTAAATTGAGCATAGTTAGATGGACAAATGCTTGCTATGTGTCTATTAATGCCTATTAATCTATAGCGTTGCTCTAGTCTACTAGTAAATCATTACATATTAAATGATTGGTTAAGGCAGAATTATAAGACAGGCACCACTTCTAAAAGAGAGTGCGTAGAAAGTCCAAAAAGAGAAAAGAATATGGCTTTCAAGGCTTACGTTAGGCTGTTCTTTCTGTCAGACTGACGGTGTCTTTGCAAAGATCATGGTCAACCTCATTGATCCTGTGGGGATATCTTCATTTTCGATCAGAGGTTTTAATATTTCCATATCTACACAAAAATGATAAAAAGGAATGTTTTTATAAGAAAAATGGAAAACAGAACAGTTTAAATTGTTTTTATATAAACTGGCGGTCTTATATTGAAATAATACTTAATTAATTAATAATAATCCAGACTTAGTCTCCATACAAGGGCCCTCTGAAGAAACCACTCCTACCTCATATCCATACTTACAACAGTATAAGAGGTGGGCTTCCTGCTTACACGGTGAGCTGTGACATCACCAGCACAATTACTCTGCCTCCTCATTGCTGGTCTGAGCATGCCCACTTCTTGATCCTACTGCTGGGAAAGAGCATTATCAGCTGCATCAAAAGCCCACTCCCAAAACACATAGGGAGCGATGTACAGTACAGAGAGTCGCTATCGTATAGAAGCTTTCCATATTCAATAAAAGGTTGAACAAATCATGGGTGAGGCCACACTACAACACGCTCCCGCATGCACGAAAGCGCCAGTGCACGTTGCAGCACACTAGTGTGGCCTCAAAATTAAGCCATACTAGTGTACACTTTTAAATGCAAGATCGGATCGCAACCACGTTTGGATCGCACTAAAAGCTCATTAGTGAGGCCTAGCCCTTAACATGATTTTTAGTGGTATAATTGCGTGTGTTTTTATAAATGTGTGCAGTGGCATAGCTAGAAATCGCAGGGCCCCATAGCAAGATTTCAGATGGGGCCCCTCAACCACAAAAAAACAGTTCAGTGTAGTTCAACCAAACCTGGGAGGTTTTTTAAAGGGCATGTCCACCCTTACTAAGAAAATTTTTATGTCACTTAGTTCAGCCCACAAACCCCTTTTGTTTAACGTTTACCTTTCAAGATGCTCCCAGGCTCAGATATTCTACATGTAAAACCCTTGCTGGCGTAGACACCCTCCTCTGATGCTGTTGCGAGCTGTTTGGTTAAAGCATGCACAGTAGCAGAGGAGAGTTCGTTCTGTAACGAGTGTCAGCCATTGGCCGTAAGTGCACCTTCATGGATGAAGAGAGGACACAGTTTTGTACCGTAAGTAGAATTTCTGAGCCTGGGAGACTTTTTGAAAGATTTAAGTAAAACGAAAAAGGGGTTTGTGGGAATGAACTATGTGAGTCGCATGGTTGCTATGGT
>JAACNH010003265.1:0-30416 GCA_019447015.1 Hymenochirus boettgeri | reverse complement strand
CTCTCCGCGATAGGGATCGAGCCCTCCTGCAGTGGGAAGCATGGTGGATCCGTGTGAACTGGACACTGTATCCCCTAGGGGCCTTAATAGATATTTTCCTAGCATGTTAATATAGTGGGGGCTTCTGTTTTCCGCCCTGCCCCAGTATCGATCTTCAGTTCTAAAATCCTGGTTGATATAGTATTTTTTAAAAAACTCTTTTTAGAAAACTTGTTTATAAACACCATTTTATTAATATAGTGAAGTTTGATTGGATATATATGAGGTTTTATATTAATAGGTATTCTTGATTGTTTTAATATTATCCACAGTGCATTGAAACGGGACCATTTCCACCCATGGGAGCCTGGCACTTGACTATTATTTATTTTGCACCAGAAGGGACTTCACCATACCTTAAACCCAGGAAGTTCTTGACAGGACCCAGAGTTACTTGAAATCATTACGACGATAATCGAAATATGACAGATCTAGTTTAACATTGGGGAAGTACCATGGAGATGGCCGCACAGAGGGTGTGGCGGTGTGCTGCTCTCCGGTCACAGTGACGCCTCCCTAGCAGCTAATCCTAGAGGACAGACGACTCCGTCAGAGGGGGCGGGGAGGGGCGGGTTGGGTGGTGTGCACTATGTTTAGTATTTATAGATGTGATGTACACTGCACTTAATGTCTTGAGAACGGCCCGTTAGGGCGAAACGCGTCGATATGCGTGCTAGAATAAATTCCTTCTTGTTGAAGAAACCCAGGAGTGCTCCACTTTCTTTGGTTAATGCTCTATGTCTATCTTGCCGTGGAAGCCACCGGGCTGCTGTTCAGCGTGAAGAGGGAGTGCCGCTCCATCTTGGTTATTGTCTATATTTGATATATATTGATGCCCATCAAAAACTGTTAAGTAACTCCTAAATTCCACTGAAGGATAAGTTGATGACTTGATGTGACGCATGTCTTTATAAACCTCAATTACTATTATCTCTTAAATCCTTCTAAACTACTGTAGGTGTCAAAGTGACAGGCCTCATAATTACCGGGCCTGGGCAACAGAGTCCTTATTTAAATATAGGGACGACAGCACTTCAAAAATGTTATATGCATTGGTCTGGGCAACACTTCGATTGGCTCCTTTAGAATTTTTTGGGATTTGAATACCATTCTGGCCCTGTATCTTGTTCGAATTTAAGACGGCTAAACTCTTTTGTACTTCCAGAGCAGCTATCTACTTTTCCAACAGCCATATTAGTTTGTATTCAGTCCGATGGATCCACATGGGACCCAAGTGTGAAAAATATTCTTTATAATGGCACCCTAGAAGCAGTTCTGTTTTTTTTTTTTTATAAAAAGCGCAAGGCTGCATTATGACAAGCGCTCCTCAAGCATAGAAGCTCAATATGTATATTGTCTTCACGAAGGGCATTTTTTTCTGCTGGATGTAAGGAAAATGTACAGTAAGCACCAGCTGCTTTTTAATGTAAAAATCCTTCTGTTATGTGAAATGCTGTAGCTTAGGTTAATCCATGGTTTCTGTTTCAAATATTTGACTGGATAGATTAGAAGTAATTAATGGATTCCTAACACAAAACTGCAACCTTTGTGTAATATCGCATCTATGCTTGTCAGACACCTCAAAAATTGTAATTGGCATCCTACTTAAGGGAACTGTGGTCTCCAAACAAGTGATTTTAAATTAAAGTTTCCTACCTTAAAACAATCAATCAACCACCTCTCTACGTGCTCCAAAGCCCAAGATATAAAGAATGACTGACCAGAAAAGTTATATGGGTGGGAGGGCTGACATGTGACATTCCTAAGGCTTCTCCTGCACAGTGCGCTGGCGAGCACATCCCAGACTCCCTCAGTGTGTGAGGGAGACAGGGAAGTCCCTCTACTCTCTGCGGGTGTCGAAGTCCTGGACAGAGAAGGTAAGGGAATCTACGCCCTTCTCTCCACTATGGAAAAAGCCTTTCAGGCTTATGCACCCATGAGTGGGCGGGGCTTATGACCTTAGGGTGGCGGGGCTTCGTCCCCATGGGGGGCGTAGGCACCTCGAGTGGGCAGGGTTAGGCACCTGGCGAGGGGCGAGGCACATTGGGGAGTTAAAAGAAGGGGCCACTGGAGACAAGGGTCCATGAGTGGGAGGGGACCAGGGGAGACTGCAAAGAGGGAGAAGAGACAGGCAGTTGACTGACATGGATTCAGAGCAGGAAGTGCAGGGGCCTGGTGTTCTGCTGCCATATCACACATAAAAAGTTAAATATTCTTCAAAAATATGCAAAATAAACATTGAAAATAAAAGTGCAAAAATTCTCAGGAGGGCAATTCCTGATCATTTACCTAAGTTCGTTTTGGACCATAGTTCCCTTTAACAATGAAAAAAACACCTGTGTGTGCTCTCATGGATCCTTCTGGTGTTTTTTTGTACTGAAAATCTTTATGAATAAGTAGCTAAGATATTACATGTAAACAACATCTTAAAATACCTTCAGCAGTTGTGATTTATAGGGCATGTACCCACTCAAAATGAACAATTGTCAGTTTACTTGCCCCAAACCCTCAACTGAAATTTTTTTGACCTTTATTGCCTGCTTATTAAACCAGATATTTAATGATAATTGTTCCTCCTCTGGAGAGTAAACTGGCCTCTCACTCAGTCCATGACAACTGACATGGACGCCAATAATGACTTGCTTTTTCCCTATGCTCTCTGGCATGCTCTCAAGTGTATACAAAGCTCATTGAGCAGAGTGAGGATGGCAGAACCTTTTCCAGAATGTATCATTTTAATACTGGTTACAAATGCATGGAATAAAAAACTGGAAAAATAGTAGTTGGGTTTGCAGGAAAAATAATTGACAAGTCCCTGTTTTTTGTTTTGAAGGGTGGACATGCCTTTATGTGTTTAATTTTACATATTTTATATTGAATTGTGTATAATTTTATTTTATACAGTATATATATCACTTAAAACCCTTGCTATTGTTAAACGGAAGCGATGGAGACACAAGCCATAAATGTGGTAGTCATTTAATTTTGTTGTACAATAGTTGATTTATAAATATATAGATTGTATATCTAAGTATGTCCTAAGATTTACACTTGTGTTTTCCCTTTATTTGTAAAAATAATAACAATGAATGAAAAAAAACTAAACTAAAACAGCCCAAAACACAATTTTCCTGCTTACAGCCAAAATAATGGGATGGATTCTTCTACATAAATAATCATCATACGTTAATAGGGCTAAAGTGAATTTCCACCTGCTGAAGGTGCTCTGCGGTATCACTAACACATTAATAAAACTGATACTGTATATGTGAATACAGGAGTGTTAAAGTGTAATAAAAAAATATTTGGATGTTGGAGGATACGTAGGCTGATGCATCCTCTTCTTTTAGTATGCACCATATGAAACCCTAAATGAGTGCAATTGGATACTTTGTTATTTAATAAAATCTTTCAGAATAGAAAAACCTGTGGCTATTGCCCCCTCTATGATCCAAGCTTGTTTCAATTGGGATTTACCAGGAACACAAGAGGAATTCACAATCAGTACCCTACTTACCATGGGCTAAGGGTTAGGGGAGTCAAACTAAAACTGAAAGTTAACTGGAGGGTAGAAGGTTTGATAATTAGAAAGGAATTTTATTTTTAGTTAGGAATTACATAGAATAACAAGTATGTGTGTTTTGGTTGTTAGCAGCCTATTTATCTGCCTCTGATGAAATTGTGGGAAATGTTTTTGGTTAGCGTCTCTTGTAATTTACAGGTCAGTTCTGGATGGATTCATTATATATTTAACTGGCATTTTGTGTTAACTTAAAACTGAGTGATAAATTTGCCCACATGTACCAGTCAGATCGAACTACCTAAGTACAGGTTAATGCTACATATTGTTTGTTTGAGTTTGTTCTTGGAGAGTACTTCATGAACAAATCATTATAATTATTTAATCATTAACATTGCTAATTCATTTCTATATGTCAATATTGTTGAAACCTCGTATCTGTGTGCATTCTACTAAAATCCAATAGAGTGCAGTTGGTTTAAAATTCAAACAGTGTTAGCAAATATTGATGTTATGTAGAAAGACTACTCACGTCACCAAATAATCATTTTTAAATTTTAAAGGACCAAAATACCCTAAAAAGACCTCTCCTCTAGTTCCAATTCATATGGTTTAAGTTTTATACCTGTTATTTCTACCAATATTACTAGGTACTGTGTGTCATGCCAAGACGCAAGGTTACCACACGGGGGGTTACGCAAGTTACACGTTGATGAATAAAACAACTAGAAGTCTGAAAGGATGGAGTGCGCTGTTTTTCTTATAATTATTTGTAATATTAATGGTACTGGTTTATCGATATATTTTATAAAAAAAACCACTTTGCAAAATCATGTCCACAGTGCAACAATACTGATTATCGCCAAAGTATTTTGCTACCACAGTGTATGACCAGTAGGTATTGTGTCAGTATTCATTACAATGGATCAAATTTATAAAGGCACGGTGTAAACAATGTGGTAAAACTGATACCACATGAATCGCCTATTTAAATACAACAGCCGTATGTACAATTGCAGGTCTTTTTTACGGATGCAGTTATTAAATGTACAAACCGAGAGTTTCGATAACCTGCGGTAATGGGCATTTCAGTTGCAGTCACAACATAACAATTAGAAATTGGTATTTTTACAACCAATAGACATTTGCTTCCAAATGTAAAAATTTTAGAAAGCGGATTAGATATCAGATGTTTTTATATCCTCTTTTTTTAAACACGGCTCTTATAGCTGGAAAAGCACTGCCCAAAACACTAAAAACTAATTTTTAAAAAATACTACTGTTAAATTTAAGCAAAATAGATACTTTAGGCTCCTCAGGATAGGAGCTGATGCCAAAAGGAGATGCAAAATATTGCAGAACCAATCAGATGTTAGATTTCTAGGGCTAGTGAATTAAGGATAAATCTGGTTTTGTTGCTGCAGATTAATAGTACCAGCAAAGCTTTGCATCTTTTATTGCATCAGCACCATAAAATTATGATGGGGGTCTAAAGCTTGCATTTAAGCCGATAAAATTAAAGACAACCACAAGTTTCCATGGTTACATTAGCGACAGACCAAAGAGTGTTCATCTTCAAAATAATGATTTGCTACAGCTGGAATGGTTTGAAGATGTGATTCAGCATCACAGATACATAAGATTCAGTTGTAGTTCAGAGCGCCATGTAATTATGGCAGGAACACAGGGCAAAAATGCTTGATCAGAGTATTAATAGACATATGCACCCTTAAAAAATGTTTTGCCTATAAACCCACACCTAATTAATATCCCTTTGCACCAATTTATGGTCATATGATGTATTATAACTGTAATATTTTATTAGTAATACTCAGAACTAAGGGCACGGCCACACTGCAACCGCAAACTCATACGCAATCACATGCAATTTCATGTGCGATTTCGTTTGCGCATGCGTTGTTTCATGAAGTTGAAGTATTGAAAAACGCATGTTGATTGCAATTGCAACGGCACCCGAAAACGCGTGTGTGTTTTCAGTGTGTTGCCGGTTTCAATTATATGAAAAAACGCATGCAGCATACGCAAAAAAAAAGTGCAGCAGTGGTGGCCAGCCTAAGGCTTGTCACAAGTGTGATCGCATGTTGTACAGCATAGCTGGCGAATTAATTGTCAATAAGCAGGGGATGACGAGGATGACAATTGTTGTGTATGCGTTAGTTCAAGATTACCAATGTTGGATTTACCCATGATGCCAACCAAATGGCCACTAAATGATGTTATTGTTCAGCTTGGCTGCTGCTGTTAGGCAGACATTTTCCATGTGCAGAGCAGGATCCACATGTGTTCCTAATTAAACATACATTTTGATGTTTTCCGGTTGAACATGCTGCTACGTTTTTTTTATCACTGCATGTTTTGATTATTTTGTGTTTCAGTCTTGCATTTGTTAGAAGGCTTTAAGGCAAGAATTAAAGCCTCACGTCGTCTTGTGAGGTAGGAATAAAAAGCTGAATGACTGCGAATAGTGCCCAGAGCAACATTTGGACCAAGGGCCCCATGCACAGGCCCAGAAGGCAGAAGAACAAACATCACAGCATTCATCAAAATAGGGGTCAGTGAAACAAATCACACACACTCACACAGCGACAAACAGGGTTGGTGTATTGGGTGCGTTGCCACTCTCTTTTCGTGGAAGCTATTCTGGTCTTTACTAGGTAATATTTAAATCAATACCACCTACTTTACGGTTCGTGGAATGTTGTAACCATATCATAAAGGTAGCGAATCACGTACTACTGTGTTTGGTAATATGTATAATCAAAGCCTGTGCTTACTACCCACAACTGTATGTAACATGTAAATATTTAAAACTGTGAACGATATATAGTATGGTAATATGAATAATAATAGGGCGGGGGGTACTCGGACTAGACTGAGGAAATATGTCCCATTAGCATACTGTAGCAATTGGTTTATGGTGTGCTGAAGGCTAAGATTTCATTACAAAAACATTAAAAAATCTATTCCAATCAATGAATTTTTCAGTTTGAATTTACAAATAATAGTTCCAGGTATAATTACACCAATCTTTGGAATTACCCGCCAACCTAGGTGGGAGTAAGGATTATTTACTTATGATATATTGTGATATTTGTAATTAGATAAAAACCACAGCATGAAGTTTTGTCAATCCTTAATTGGCCCAATCACCAGGCCTTAATGGTGACAAGCTCGCAATAAACAGTGGGGGAAAGGGGGGTGTTTTATCATATACTATAAAAGAAGGCAGACGAATAAATGATCTAAATTCCGTCAATATGTACATAACATTTATTTATACAACCAATAAATATTAATAAAAATACTGAAAGGGAGGTGTCCCACACTGAGGAAGGGGAAACCCCCAAAACGTTGCGTGGTATTTTGGGACTTTGTTCAGTTAATGAGAATAAAATAAGGTTGCTGTAAGCCCTTGTGGAGTGCCTCCCTTATCGTATTTTTGTTTATAACCTTACCGTTTCGTGGCACCAGAGGATAGCACCCCAAAACTTACCTGTTACAAACTCACATCTTTGGTTTAAACCAATAACTATTAATTATGGATTAAACAAATAAATAGATATGAACATAGATTTATATTTTGCTTATAGGGATTAAACAGTAATACGAAGGGTGGCCATACAAAGCGATTCCACAGCATGTGTGCCGACAGATCACCTGGTATGTCAGCATACATGGTGAGAAACAGTAAGGGAGTCGGTAACCAACCGAGGAAATTTTCGTCGGCACTCCAATTGGCTGTGAAAAGCTCCTACCACACAAAAGGATAATAGGGATTTACCCATTATCGTTCCTTATGTATGGGCCACCTTTATCTTGTATTAGAATTACTCTATATTTTAATCTAATTAGTTCTCTTGTAATTTTAGGTATTGTACAGTATATTTCTATTGGAAAGTATAATTTACACTATATAAACTATATAACTGTAGCAAACATGGTTGAAGGTTGCATTTAATGTAGCATTGTTGTAATTGTCCGATGTTTATATGCCATGTGCTGTAATTAAATACTAATTAAGGCCACAATGCTAAGTGGTTGTGTCATATGCATAAGGATTGCACCCTGATATATATTGTTTTATACTTGATGAAGACCAAGAAACAGGTCTTTGACTTCTTAATTGTTATACAATGTAAGAGTTCCAGCCTGTTCAAAGGTAAAGATATCCGACCAGGAATGCCGTGTTTTTTGACCTGTAAAGCAATAAATACATGACCAAATGAAAGTTAATTCTTATACAGAAGGGCTGTAAACTAATTTTTCTCACACATTATAGTAGTTAATAAACCTTACTTATGCTTGCACAAGCAATAAAAGCATTTGCAAACCAATATTTGCTGTATTTGTTAAACCTATAAAAAAAATTCACAAAGTGAGAGCAAACTTTCAAACTATTTTCTGTTGAAGTTTACAAGATATTTGAGATCAAACAAAAACACAGAAAGGGACAGAAACAATTTTTGGTAATTGAAACACTTATTAGATAAATAATGAAAATCATATCTGACCTGTAACACGCGGATACCTGAGTATTACTTCAGCCCAGATAAACCTAATCTAACAGCACTCACTGACCCAATCAAACAAGCCTTCGCTTCCTGGGATGCTTGTAGCACCTCACTGGGGATCGGTTGCACCCCTGGGACTTAGAGTCAAGTTTCTGAGCTGAGGCCAAGGGGGAAAAGGGACATACAACAAAGAAACCTCGATAGTTAAGTTATATGCTAAATAGTTAAAAAGGTGTTACACAATCATAAGGTAGTAAATCCTGGGACATAAATCAGTAAACTGCAATCAGAAAGTAGAGGTCCACTTCCGGAAGGCTTCCGGAAGTGTGGCCTCTTACTTTCTGTTTTGCTGTTGTG
The DNA here is from genome assembly GCA_019447015.1 of Hymenochirus boettgeri. NCBI lineage: Eukaryota > Metazoa > Chordata > Amphibia > Anura > Pipidae > Hymenochirus > Hymenochirus boettgeri. The sequence goes on along the minus strand of JAACNH010003265.1, from coordinate 21,968 downwards.
TTATGAGCGGGGCCTGACCGTGTGGTGCGTCCCAGTATGGATCCAGCCATGGAAGGCTCTAGGTAACAGGGCATCTCGCTTTCCCTGTACTCTTTTTTAGAGCGGGCCTTTCTGCTTTGGTTTCTTTAAAGCCTGGATAATTGATGGGATTGCAGGTAATTTTTCCACGGATTAGGCACAATAATGAGGTGATCCACAATGCCAATAAACTACCATTGTCTAGTTGGATTCTATTGATTCTAGATGGAAAATATCCCACCCTGTATTACCGTTCTGTTCTCAGCATTTTTGTCCACACACAACAATCAATTCCTGTGCAGATTAATAGGGAGGTAGATTATATAGTGTGTTTGCAATTATTGCAAATTTATAGCAGATTCCAAATGGAATCTACTTATACTACAGTCAATGTGTATGGGCCACCTTTCTGCTCTGTATTAATAGCTTTTTTTTTTTAAGTGGAGAAAAAACAAGGGGAAACATGTCTACCATGTTACTACAGCCTCTCTGGACGAATAAGCAATACGTAATTCATATGACATACTGTATTTTAGCAACAACAAAAAAATATACCGGTGGTGGTACGTGCTCTGGTCTTCAAGTAGTCATTAAAAGTGGCTGGTGTGGCCTGCACAGAGCCCTAATCTTCGAAGGCTACTTTCCTTCTTTCATGACTTTGACCATAATGCGACTAGGTGTTCGTAGGATCTGCAGTCAGATGGTTTCAGCACCTAACACTAGTGATGGACACAAAACCCAACCGACCCAAATTTGAGCCGAACTTATGAGTGAGGACAAACTCAATTATTGAACTAGTTAGTTTGGGGCTCGCGGCTGTATTTTCGATAGTTATAAAAAAAACGATAATTATCGAATTTACAAGCCTTTCACTAACCCTAGGAGGTATCGTCGATAACCCTCAATGGAGATTGCGCAAAAATGGCCTGGGATCATAAAGTAGAATGGTTTTAAATTTTTTTTTTTTTTTTTTTTTTTTTTTTTTTAAACAGGTTTTGGTAATAGTGACCAGTTCCCAAGACTATTTCCTAGGTGCCACATCATCTACAGTAAGTTAACATTGTTCGTTTTGTCTGTACAATCATCCAAGGCTTTCGAACTATTAGATCCCCATTGAATTAATGGGTCAGTTTTTTCGAACTTTTAAGTCCGACCGAAAAGTTCGAAGACAGACTGAAACTTTATGAAGTTCGTCCGTCTTTGTAACACACTGGACAATGATGGGTATATCTGTTATTACCCAATGGGATTTACCCATTATCGTTATGTGTACGGACACCTTCAAGGTCACTTGTGATTAAATGGAAGAGACAGATTGGCGGAGGCAAGCCGACATTCCACAGCAGATTTTTGAAGGCTCGAGGATGTTTAGGAAAAAAACAACCTGACAGTTTCCTAAACTGTACCTAAAAGAATTGCTGTTTTGAAGACAAAGGGTGGTTTCCACAAAGATATAGTTTATGTCCATTCATTTCCTTTATGGCATTTTTAATTGATAAAAATAAACTTTGTTTATTCAAGCATAGTAAAATGTGTTTTTATTTAATTTGCCATGTTTTAAATAGGCAATTTTTCAGCAGAGGAAAAATTACACAGAAAAAAACAGTAAATAACACTGAAGATTTGCTTAAAAAGGTTAGCACAGAAACTAGACGAGTGAGCACCAGAACATATTCCTATTGCAAAAATGTAGGGTGGAGTAAAACTGACTACAATAAAAACAAAAACCTGTGTAATATGACATTATAACCTAGGTTATTGAGCACTCAGTTGACTTTATTTTCTCCAAAAAATGTACTGCAGTTCTCACCACCCTCATCCGCACTACTGTCAGGGGCCATTGGCTAATATATTAAAACGGTGTATCTAAAGCACCATTCACTGCGTCCCAATCCTACCAGTGTGACCCTTCCACGCTTAGACATCATCACACAGTCAAGTATTGCAATGTAATATTTAATACATAAGGCTCCTATACTTGGTCAATGTGGAGGTGCAAAAAAGGAGTGGCGAGGGAATCTATATTACAGTTCACTCAGGTCGGTCCAATGATGACTGTAATAGAATTCGTTCCAATGCAACCCCCCTCCACACCCCCCCCCCCATACAAGAGAATTTGATTTCAGGATATAAAGGGTTAAGAGCCGTTTTGTATTTAAAGGTACTGACCAAGTTAACACTCAGTTCTCTCCCGTCCGGTTCTGTAAAATGATTGACTGCAAGGGAAGATAACCAGCAAGTCGCATTCCAAGAGTCATAAATGACTCTCTGGCGATCGGCTGGACACTGCGCTTAATGCTTATATTTCGGCAGTCAATCCGTGACACGGAACCGGGAAAGGAGAGAACGAGTGTAAACCTGGTCAGTCAATTTAAATACAAAACGGAAATCTTAACCCTGTAGATCCTGGAAATCAAATTCTTCGCATGGATGTCTATGGAGGGGAGTAAATAAAAGGGAGGGAAGGGACAGGGGGTAGATTACCCCCCTCCCCCCCTGGTGGAGGGCAGGAAGGGGGGGTAGTAGGGGGGTAGATCAGGGAGGTGGGGGGTAGATACAGGAAGGGGGGGTGACGGGGGGTGATAGATAAAGGAAGGGGGTGATGGAGAGTAGATACCCGGAAGGGGTGGATGGGGTGAGGTGATGGGGGTGGTAAATACAGGAAGGGGGTGGGGTGACCAGGGGGGGGGTTAGATACAGGAAGGACGGTGACAGGGGTAGCTACAGGGAGTATCAACAGGAGGGGGGGTTAATAAGTAAGTGTGCCATTGGTTGTTGTGTGCTGCCTGTGCGTTTTTCTTTTCCTAGGTATTATGTGCCTTATGTTATATGGAATAATACGACGTATATTATATAAATTAAGACATTACTTCGGAGTAGTAGTAATAGTAATTACCTTGGAGTTCCCTGACCGTTATAAAGCATCAGCCTAAGGCCTTGTGCTTTCTATATGGTCAGGGAACCTCCTCGGGGGCATTTAATCTCCTTATATTACCCACTGTAGGTAGCATATAATCCCTTATCTATATTACACTGTAGGTAGTGTATTTCCCTTATATAGAACACGGTGTGAGCCATTATATACAAGTGCCAAAACTCCCACCCCCCCAATCCTAATTGGTAACAATGGGTGTTTGATTACCATCAGAGAGTCCCAAATGGAAAATCCATTTTAAAGCAGCTAAAAAAAGGCAGTGGAGAAACGAAGTGGGCTAAAAGGGATATGGCAGAAAAAAGTTTTCTCAAATGTTATGTGTACAGTGGAGTGTTCAAACACCATTTAGTTAAAACTTACTTGGAGACTATAGTTCGTGCTTGGAAGATGGCATATTCAGTGCTTGTGTAGCCAACAAAAAAAAAAATTATATATATTCAAGTTAATAATAATTTCAAGGATTGCCAAGATAATAGTGAATTCACATGCCAATGTTAGTGCATACCCTCCAATGTTCACCTTTAAATAGATTCCCACTATGAGAAATATGTTTGCACAAGAGATGTGCTACTCAGGGTTTCTTCATGTGCATGTGATCGATGAGAATTTATTAGTTAAACTAAATTACAGGGGACACAAAGGTGCCTTATAAAGATCTCCTTAGAATTTAATTGGAAAGATAATGTAATTACTACATATTATGGAAAGATACAGAATACAAGCAATCCTTGTATTCGGAGTATCTGAGGGGACCGGGCACATTTAACATGATTGAGTCGTACATAGTACTTACATAACTAGGTAACACTTTATAGGAGATAGATAGATTTGTGTAACTGTAATTAAATTGTCCATAATATTTTGTTAATTTTGCCAAAAACATTACGTAATCAGTATTCTTTGCTTGTTGTACTGTGGTTTGAGTCAAGGTTTGTTCAGCTGGGCCTGTTTCCTACCCAGTTGTACTATCCTTATCTTTGTTGTAGATTAAACACCAGATAGACCTGAGACCCTCAACAAAAAACACAATTGCCGAGTTTTGTTTAGTGTGTGATTTGTGAAAAAACAAAGATATGTAATACAAACGGACAAGGAATAAATTATATTTTAAAATATTCTAAGATATGGACGACATAAATGATCAAAACATATTCCTGTTATACCAGTATAAGGACAGTAGGGTGAATCTAGGACTTTTATGACCAATATTGTGAAATTGTTAATGGTACCTAAGTGGTCAGAATATAAGGCACACTGACAGCATAAATGTATTATAATTAAAAATAGCAAACACAGCAAGGAAAACTAGTAAGCTGCACATCTATGAAGGGTAAGGGTAAGGATGTAGCACACAGTTGCAAGAACCCATTGCATTCAAAACTATTGTTGAGAAAAAAAATCTTTTATTAAACGGATGGTCAGAAATGTGAATATAAATGGAAAAACTGTGTAGTTTATAAAAGGCCTATGGGGGCGATTTACCAGACGGGCTGGGCCAAAATATATGAACTTAAAAGGGGCAGTTCAGTGGAAATTATCAATTATTTCTTAAATGTTAGTTTGTGTAATGATACGTAGTTATTCTACATATTCTCTCATTTTGAAAAATCAGTTTAGTTCATACACTTTGCTGTTCCCTGTGTGGACATTAGTGAGAGTGAGCTACATTTCAGGTTCTAAACAGTCCTCGTTTCCCCGGGATTCACCACATCCTTGGAATGTCCTAACAGTAATTTCTACTGATTGACTGTGGGATGGTCAAAGATGCTCAGCATCCCTACTGAGCAAATTGAATCAACCAGGCGCTGGTCAAGGGCCAGACCATAACGGTCTCTGTAAGGGGTCCTGCAAACAGGAAGTCAGTATTTAAGTTGCATTTATTTAACACAGGACAACTGATGAATTGGAAGATAAAGGTCATTGGGATGAAAAAAATACTGTTCTTTTTTCTGAAAAGCAAATGTATTTGTACTGGAACTTCCCCTTTAAAGTCACACTAACTGGTTTACTCCATATTAACGTTGGATGCACAAGTTTTTTATAATAAAAACACAAACTCATTCTAGTTACATTCTGACATATTTTTAGGTCACTTTACACACAATCCTGTTTTTACGAAAGGCCTCTAAACACTGACTGCATCCAACCTGTAAAAAATAGTAGGCTTTTCTGGCATGTTCAGTACACAAACGGTGATGAACCTGTCAGCTCAGTCATTGACCCACTATTAATAACTGAGGAATGTTGGTGCGACCAAGTCGGGACATATGCTAAGGGTCCAATTTTCCAGGTACTTGGTTTGTAGCTTGCCACTGGTGTAATAGTAAAGGATAGTGCACTGTAAAATCAAGTCATGTTCATTTGGAAATGAAGCTTTAACAAATACTGTTGCCCATATTTCTTTGTTTTACCTGCCCTCCAGAGTCTACCTTGTGCCTTTTGAAATTTGCGACATTCTTGCACAGGTTTGGGTTAAGCTCCCCCCTCTGAGATTTCCTCTGCTTTCGCCTGCTTTTCCTGATGAGCATCACAGGGTAATGCCTGTGAGTTCTGTGACATCTCTATAGAATGGGGCTTACTTACTCTAGAGGCCAAGACCCGGGAAAAAGGAGAGAAAGAAAGAAAGCATTAATAATACAATTGTTTAAAAGTGATTGTTAGCTTTTAAATGGTCCCTTGCTTTTTTTTTTTTTTTAAACTTACATTTTACTTTTGCGGAAGAACAGGAGGTTAATGCACTATGTCTACCTCCTGTTCTGGAGGTGTAAAGAAAAACCATACCTCCAAAACTGTCCCGGATTGTCTGGGACATGCAAGCCTTTCATCTGAATCCCGCTGGTACGGGAACCCGTTTTCTCTTGAACATTGTCCCACCTGGCAAGTGTCAGGTTAAATAAAGTTTTCTTTAAAAAAATCAGAATTTCCATTTTTTTTTTTAAAACAAAATTTATTCATACCTGACACTGTCAGCCAGTAGTGCTCCTCGAGAGCCCACCAGCACAGGAGGGAACTTCATACTGCCACTTATTATCCAGTGTTAGTTCAGCATTCCTACCACTTCACTAGCCAGTGTAGTCAGCCCCTACAGTTTACTACCAGTGTTAGACAGCGCCTACAGTTTATTAGCCAGTGTTAGTAAGCCCTACCAGTTCATTAGATGGTGTTGGTCAGCCCGCAGTTTCCATTAGCAGTGTAGTCAGTCAACAAGGATAAAATGGGTTAAGGTGGTCTTTTAAAAGAGTGTTGGAGACCGTTAGCGAAGCTGGCGGGATTGATCAGCGGTTTACGTTCTTCCTCTGCTCTACAAGATTTACTTGAAGAACGGGAGGTAAAAAATAGCTCCTCATTTACCTTCCTGTTCTCATAAAAAAAAGTAACAAGTTAAAAAAAAGCAATGGACATTACCCTTTACAATGGAAATATTTATCAGATAATATCTAATTAACTAAGAGATCAACACCTAAACTCAATTTGTTATTAGACTTTTATTCTCCTAAACTGCTAATTACCAGCTCATTTGAACTTGCCTTGTATCTTTACATATGAGATTTTGATGCTTAACTCGTTAAGAGATGTAATAATCTTGTTTTGTCACATCATACAAACTGCTAAAACAATTTGTTATAAATGGGTCTGCTAAAATGAATCAGGACAAAATTTGTTGGTACCCAATCTGGCAATCTACATCCACAATAGTGTGTCCTGGCACAGAGTTAAGAAACTGCAATTTCTATTCCTAGTGCACACTGCAATCCAATGGATTGCCGATCTGCAGGCCAAATTCTAATGTAGCGATTCACTGCATGCTTTACACTCCTGTCCCCCCCCCCAATATCAAAATGCATGGAGTCACTATAATGGTGCGGATTAGATATGGCCAAAAACTAAAGTTTTGTTCCGTTTTCGGATTTCAAATCAAAAACTGAAAAATTTACGAATGTTAAGTCTATTTTCAAGATTTTCGCAATAGCCTTGAACGTTTCGAAAATTCTCAAAAATACGATCAGAGGCCATTTCGATGTTTCCAGTTGTATTTTTGCTGGTTTTTGCAAAGTTCAAGGACTATTTCGAAAAATAGCCCCGAACATTCGAAAATGTGCTCCGAAGTCCCGAAATCCAGGACGATCCATCCGGATTTGTGTCGGAGTGGTGTCAGTTGTCAAACCCGGATGCATCTTTTTAGTGAGGATTACAGTTCTAGTACACAGGTGGGGAAAATGCCTGACCATAGCATACAGCAATGAATTTGTAACGCAAGCAGTCTTTCTTCATTTCTGGCTCATCCTACCCAGAGGGACCAAAGAACAGCTCCCAGGCAACAAGCAATTTCTATAATGAAAAGATAACAACCAAAAACTGACACTGCCATAACCAAAATAGAGAATAGAATGGTTGGATTATATAGTCGCAACCTGTAAAAAAACACTAATAAAGTTAAAACCAAAGTATATTTTCGTCTCAAAGTTTAACTTAAATTGTTGAACCAAATAATGTTACTATATAAATATTTTGGTATACCATTTGTTTATATTGCATCTGCAGTTTTGAGTCGATTTCAACGAGCTAGACGTGGAAAAAAAAACTGAGGCCCAAAGCCTTTTTAAGAGATATCTAAAAGCCGTTAAAGTAGATTATCGTGTGGTTTTAAGCAAGAACCCTTTTCCTAATAGTACCTTAGGTGAGGACCTAAACTGCTACGTTCCTGGGTTTGCTCTAAATCAATTACACTGTACAAAGGGTGGGAGCCGAAAGGGGCAGGATGGAGATATGGGCAGGAAATGGGCAGAGGATCGGTGGGGAGTATGCAGAGTGTGGCTGCCAGGGTTTGCAGTTTTTAAAGGATATCTCCCACCCTAATTTAAAACTTTTACTAGGTAGTCTACCCATCCCCAGCATGCGAGTTAGTTTTTGTAAAAAAAAAATCCCAGAAAGTACTTATAGACTTGATCAATCAGCGCTCTGTTCCCGGCTCTCTGCTTGCCCTCAGCAGAGAAGGGGTGGGAGCGGGCAGCGCATTCTGTGATGGGCTAGCCAGCAGCAACACTGAGCAGCTGCTCTATTCAGCGCACTGGGGGGACAAAAAACACCCAAAAATGTTTGTCGAGTAAATTTCTGCTGGCTTTTCTCCCAAAACTAAATGGCGGTTGGGGGTGGGATGGGGTAGGTATGAGTACACATGATTAAAAAGTATTAACGATAGGGAATGAAGCAGAAAGAAGGCATCCGAGAAAGGGATGGAGGGAGAAGGGGCCTTCGGCACATGTCACTGTCCTTATTGAAGTAAAGAAAGCACATGGACCATATGACTCACAGACATACTCTTCCTTTCCCGAAACAAGCATGCAGGAGACCATAAGGAGCAGAGATGTATTTAAGGGTTTTTAAACTAAACAGTGGCCCAGAGTAAGGGGTAAATTTAGTTTGGGGTGGACATGACCTTAAGGCCACTGTTAATTAATAATATTTTTCATACATCTCAGCAATCATCCATCGTATTACGTTCTGCTGCTCTAAATTATTTTTGTATAAATACACATATTCAAGGGCAGAAACTAAAGCCCATTAAAATGCAATGTTGCATGTGTGTGGGGGGGGGGGGCGATTAGTGAGTACATCATTGTAAACATTGTTTTTCTTAAATAGTACTTGAAACTACAAGTATTAGCCTTTTACAATCAGTTAAATGTTCACAGTCACCACGCACACAAAGGTTTTATAGGTTTATAAAATCACCCCCCCCCCCAAACCACAAGTTACTTACCTTCTCCCGGGAGCTCATCTGAGGCCAGTTTATTCTTACCTTGAAACTCCTCGCCTCTCTTGCCACACACGTAGTTATCGTACAATAATCTGGTGCATGTTCACCCAATAGAAACAATCAGAGGCAGGCCACATTACCATGAGGCAGAGTTCAGGTGGCCCCCGGCACTGAAGGAGATAGGTGGAAGACAGGGCATTGAGTGGAAAAAAAAATAATTCCTAGTAACAGATATGATTTGTTAAATCATTTTATATGGTAATGGTTGGCTTTAGTTTAGTCGGTTAGGTGCGGTTAGACTAAGTTAGGTTCGTTAGGGACTTGCTGAAGGAATGTATTGTAACGGTGGAACCAAAACATGTATTATTAGCCACAGGCTATAAAATAAGTGATTTTTGAGCAAAAAAACCTGAAAGAAGCCAATATGGTATAGTGGCACCCAAAGAGGTAAAATATTTTTCTAGTAATTACAATTATTGCTAATGATGTCTGAGGGAACTGTTTTTATACCTTTGTTAAAAAAATCGTAAAATTCGAGCCACGCCCATTGACAAAACCATGCTCAACGACAAAAAGACACCCACTTAAAAGACGGCGGCAGTTACTCAAGGCAACATTCAAAGTTTTGGATCAGGCGCAAAAAACTATGCAAGTGCCCGTGTCAGCTGAACATGGAATCCTTTAAGAAGTGTAATTAAATGGCCGGGAGGCCGGGGGGGGAGGGTGGTGGGGGTAATTAAAGTAACCTTTAGGAGGAGGCGTATAGTCTGGGAATTGCAGGGCACAGAGACTTCTGGGAATGTAGCGGATGCCGGAACAAGGTGTGCATGCTGGGAACTGTAGGCTGGATGCCTGGAACAATGGTTGCTGTAGGGAACGGTTAGATGAATGCTGGAACAAAACACTGGGGGCTGCTGGGAACGTAGGCTGGTTGCTGGACAAGGTGTGTGGGAAACTGTAGGCTGGATGCTGGAAACACTGGTGTGCTGGGAACTGTAGGCTGGTGGCTGGAACAAAGGGCTTGCTGGGAACTGTGTAGCTGGAGTGGAACAATGGTGCGGTGGGAAACTGTAGGCTGGATGCTGGAACAATGGTTTGCTGACTGGGAACTGTAGGCTGGCTGCTGGCAAGATAAAGAAAACTGGCGCTGGATGCGGCAAGGTAAGGTCACGAAGCGGTAAAGGTAGGTACGGGATCCAGAAGGTAAGTACAGGAGCCAGGGAGGTAGCAGCATGCTACAATCGTGGCAACCAGGTCCAGGGAGGACACCGGCTTTTCAAATTTCGCGACGCCGGCGGTCGGCTGCGTGACGTCATGACGTGACGCGCCCACCCGGAAGGTTCAGGGCGGGGGGGGGGGGGGGCCCCCCCCCCACGGATGGATCGGCAGGTAAGTCGTGGACAAGAAGAAAAGATTGTTAATCTTTCAGTCAAATGGGTTTAACTGGGATAATGGTAACAATATGACTGTCTTCCATTGGGGTGGTGAGGATAAATTTACTGGATGGTTTTAAAAATAAAGAAGTTGCATGTATTGGTATTGAGACATCTTTTGCCGCCGTCCTCTGGCTCAACTGTTAGGCAGGAAATGTGGGGGGGATTGTGAGTAGCTGAATGAATTGAAGTATGCTTTATTCACCCTCAAACTACTATATGATTATAGTCAAGTCACGTCTGATAGTATAAGTTTCACGACCAATGGACTTTCGACGCTGCACTGGTCGTCTGGTTTCCGCCCGCACAGCTTACAGGGCTCACAAAGCCACAAAGGAGCAGGCAGGAGGAGCGAGGGTGTGCTGGGGAGTCTAAGGTAAGTTTCTGGATGGTAAGCATCAGGGAGAAACTATACGCAACAAAACACCCCCATTAATGAAAGTACCCAGGAAAAAGGGAACTGATCCACTAGGCTTTTGTTGCACTTAATTAAGCAGCCAACAAAGTTGTCTTGGAGTGACGGTCTTAGCTTACCCATCTAAAAAAAATGTCCTGACTACCAGGCCTATCGGAAATATCACCTCTATATTACAGTACCAGTAACATGGAACTTTCATTGTTTTTTTAGAACTCATCAGTTCCTCATAAATCCATGCTGATTACTATTTATAAGTGGGTGTGGTCTGTTTTGAAACATGCTGTAAAATAAGTATCACACTTTTGTCATTCACTACGGTGTATATCAGTGAACAAATGGCAGCTCCCGTTTCTCTCTGTATCCGGTGGTTGTTGCCTGTGCCACCTTGGAGGATGTGTGTTGTAGCAGAGGCCTGGTCTCCCACCTGTCTGGTAAAAGTGCAAACATCCAAGGATTTTCACTGTACCAACAAACCCCCCTCCTTCAAAGGTAAAACAGCAAGGTTTTTTTCTTTTAAACTCACTTTATAGTTTTGATTAAAATTCAGACCGGGCTCAAAAAAAGGGCGTCTGGATTGCCTAGACATTATAAAGGGCCCTGTGGAATTTGGACCCAGAAAATCTCAATCATTGAGAGACATTTTTAAGCCCTAGTTTGATCTAAGCAGGTGGAGGGAACGACAAGAATATCCATAATTCACTGGTACATTAAGTTTGCCTACAGTGATTGGTACATAAGTGGCCCACCAGTGACTGGTACAAGAGAACACTACTCTTAAAAAGGCGGCAGGTGATAGAGCAGCAAGGAGATCACGGTTGTGCCCACACTTGTGCAATTTTAAAAAAAATCTTCCTTGCTCAGCTGCCTATTAGACCACAGGGGCACACTAGAAGCAAAAAAAATTGTGGTTCACTTTGAGTGTCAGGGCAAGCACACCCTTGGTGTGGTTCAAAGACAATTTTAACATATAAAAATTTTACATATTAAAAATAATCAGGGAGATCATTAATAGGCAACAGGACAGAGCTATAAAATAAGACATTGCACCATTGTCATTAGCTTTTTAGTATATTTATTAACATGCCAGACCTGTGTATATAATATGTACAGTAGATGCACCACAATATCCCTTAAAGGCACGAGCCAGAGAACACATCAAGAGATATAATTAATAATAATAAAGAGTCCAATAGGAAGACAGTTTAAAAACTTTTAATAATGTGGTTGATGCATCTAAGCTGGGCATTTAAGAAATAGAGATAGTTAAAAAAGATTTGCAGAGGAAAAGACAGAAGAAACAGCGGTGGGCCAAATGAAGTGGCTCTTGGGGAACCAAGGGCTTTATGCCATTTGGATGTTACAGTCATATTGTATATTTTTAGCTTTATCTTACATAATAGGTCATAATAGAATGAATTTTTCCCATTCATTCACTGTATTATCCTGGAGTTACTTAATTTATAATTTATTATGGAGAATGAATCTATTTGTGACTATATACTTATTAGTTAGTATGATATGATACGGTAAATGGTATATCCTATTCCATTCAGGCAGAGTTAAGAATCTATTTAAATCATTTAGTATTATTAATTTTATTACTTTTTAGGTGTTTTTGTGTGTATATACAGCTATGGTGACATTGGATGAGGCGGGGGGAACATCAATAATCGTATTAATTAATATATTCATAGGGAGTAATAAAATAAAATTAGATTACCACCATATTTTACACGTTAAGACAATTTTTTAATTTAATATAGTCTATAAAGGGTATGTCTATTTTTGTATCCAGTTATTATAAACAACCATCTCTTTAAAAATAGGATGAGCAGGAAAGCTAATATATTCCGGAAAGGAGTGAGACATACCTATAAACTAGATCTAAGGGATGGAGTAAGCCCAAAAATGGGATATGGCTAATTTTTATGTGCAATATAAGCGGAAATAATATGCTACCACAGTGTAGATAAGTGTATAAAGAGTATTACGCCAACAGAGGATTCATGACCAATAGAACGCATGAGGCCGCAAGCTGAGAACTCTGAGGTGAAGTAAGTAAACCGTATATCACACTGGAAGTCGCATATTATACTATAATAAGCATAAATGTGTGTCCGGCTATGGTTCCGTGTGGTGTCACTGCAGCAGTTCCTATGGACTCACCAATAGAGGAGAAACAGAGCAATTGATATGTTATGTATAGTTTATTGATAAAGGCCACTTGGGGACGAGATATACAGTAAACAATAAAGTCAATAATGTCCTACAAGGGCGATAAATACAAAAAATATTTCAGTACAAAAAATAATATTAATCAGTTATATAAATAGTGCTAGGCTTTGCCACAAAGAGGACAGGAGGGTGCCTGCCTCATGAGCTTTACAATCTTTTACAAAGACTGCAGGTAAGGTTGCCTGGACGGGGGGGACTGGATTTGGGACAGAGGGAGGGACCCCTGGATTTGGTACCGATGGGGGCCCAGGATTTGGGACAGAGGGGGGTGGATTTGGGGGACAGGAGGGGGGGGGGTGGGGCTGTATTGGGAAAGAGGGGGGGAACCCTGGATTTGGTACAGTGGGGGCCCTGGATTTGGGAAGAGGCGGGGGTGGAGTGGATTTAGGACAGAGGGGGTTACTATGGATTTGGGACAGAGGGGGGGACCCTGATTTGGGACAGAGGGGGGGACACTGTGGATTGGATTTGGGACAGAGGGGGGGGACCCTGGATTTGGGAGATGAGGGGGTGGATTGGTACAGGGGGTGGAGATTTGGGACAGAGGGGGGGGACCATGGTGGAGTTGGGGGACGAGGGGGTGGTAGATTTGGGAAGAGGGGGGGACCCTGATTTGGGCAGAGGGGGAACCTAGATTTGGATGGGGGGCTGGATTTGGTACCGAGGGGGGATCCTGGATTTGGATAGAGGGGGCATGGATTGGAGACAGAGGGGGGGCTGGATTGGGACAGGGGGTGTGACCAGGAGTTGGGGACAGAGGCGGGGGCCTGATTTGGGACAAATGGGGGGGACTGGCATTGTGATAGAGTGGGCCAGATTGGGATAGAGGGGGCCCTGGATTTGGGGACAGAGGAGGGACCCTGGATTTTGGAAAAGAGGAGGACCCTGATTGGGACAGAGGTGGGGGCTGGATTAGGACGAGGTGGACCCTGGGTTTGGGACAGAGAGGGAACCTTGGATTTGGGACAGAGGAGGGGCTGTATTGGGACAGCCAAGAAATGGGGAACCTGGGATTTGGGACAGAGGGGCCTGGGATTTGGGATAGAGGGGGCCCTGGATTTGGTACAGACGGGGGGCTGGATTTGGGACAGAGGGGGTTACCCTAGCTTTGGGACAGGGGGGACCTGGATTAGGGACAGGGGCGGTCCTGGATTTGGGAAAAGGGGGAGGATCCTGGATTTGGGATAGAGGGGGTCTGGATTTGGGACAGGGCGGGGGTCTGGATGGGGACAAAGGAAGGGATCCTGATTTGGGACAGAGGGAGCGACCTGTATTTGTACAATAGAGGGGGGGGGGCTGGATTTGGATTTGGACAGAGGGGTGACCCTGGGATTGAGATAGAGTAGACTGGCTTCGGAAGAGGGGGCCCTGGATTTGGGACAGAGGGGGGACCCTGGATTTGGACAGAGGGGGGGAAGACCCATGGTTTGGACAGAGAGGAAACCTGGATTGGGACAGGGGGGGAACTGGGATTTTGGGGATAGAGGGGGCCCTAGATTGGTACAGATGGGGCCTGGATTTGGTACAGAGGGGGGCTATATTTGGGGCAGAATGGGGGAAACCTTGGATTTGGGACAGAGTGGGCCTGGATTTGGGGATAGAGGGGGGCCCGGATTGGGAAGAGGGGGCGACATGGATTGGGACAGAAGGAGTACCCATGGATTTGGTAGGAAGAGTGGAGGAACCTTGGATTTGGGACAGAGGCGGGTGACCCTGAATTTGGGGACAGAGGGGGGACCATGGATTGGGACAGAGGAGGACACTGGATTGGGGCAGAAGGGGGACCCTGGATTGGGACAGAGGGGACCCTGGATTTGGGACAGAGGGGGAGCTGGATTGGGGACAAGGAAAGAATCCATGGATGTGGGAAGAGGTGGGGGACCCGGGATTTGTAACATTTTTTTTTTGAGGGGGTCGGATTTGGGGACAGAGAGGGTGACCCTGGATTTGGACAGAGGGGGGCCCTGGATTTGGACAAATGGGGGTGACCATGGGATGAGAAGAGTGGGGTGGACTTGGATAGGGGGGGGACTGGATTTGGGAACAGAGGAGGGGACCCTGGATTTGGGGACAGAGGGGGGGGGGGCTGGATTTATTAGACAGAGTGGGACCCTGGATTTGGACAGAGGGACTCTGGATTTGGGAAAGGAGGGGGACTCTGGATTTGGAACACTAGGAGGTGACTTGGCATGGGGAAACTAAGAGGGGACTCTGGCCTTGGGAATGGTGAGGGGGGCCTGTGGCTGGGGGACATGGAGAAGGGGCATCTGGGCTTCTAGCACCCGTTATGTAACAGGTTCAATGTCCAGTTCTTATTATACATAAAGCCCCCAAAAAAAAAAAAAAAAACCAGCACAGGACACACTCTCCCACTGTATGCTCCCCTCCCTGAGTTAGTCATTATATAGGAATCCCTGTTCTAGCATATAGATTAATAACTTTTCCTTGAAAAGAGAAAGAAGACTGAACATACAGGGAGGATGTAATAAATTTCTTATTGTTAAAAATAGTTTTGCCCAAACAATCAAATGTTAGCTTCACAATGGAACTAAAATCTGATTGGGGCAAAATTAGCACCATTTTATCGATAAGAACTTTTAGTAATTCTCGATAAAATTAGTTAACAATAAATGGATTCCTATATAAATGACCAATACAGAAGAGGAGAGGACAGGGGAGGGGCAAGTGGAATACAAAGAAGTCACCAGTCGATACACTGTATTTAAATTCTTGCCAATGCACCTACCCCATTGAAAAATACCTAACCTTGAGTATTGTTACTTCAAACTTTATACGTTAATGTACCCCCTACCTTGGACTTTTTTTGGAACATATTTCAGAGTGACTTACCGATTTTCTCCAGCTTTGAGAATAAGACGGGGGACGATCTGGGTCACCCAGTGGTTTTGTGACTATAGAAGAGCTTATGCTGATTGAGGTTTTGGTTTGTAACACCCAGAACATAGCTGTTGATCTTGTACAAGAGTTTACTCTATTATGAAGGGTATGTCACCCTAAAACAATTTTTAATATTGCCTTCCCCTGTTCCCCCAGCCCAACGCATAGTTTTATTTAAGAAAAAGCGCCCCCAAACTCTTAATACCCTCCCTTTGTCCTCCGCCGACGCTCCCGGCACTCTGCTTGCGAGAAATGACAAGCAGAGGGCGGGAGGCACAGCCGACGTTGTGATTCGGTGAGGGCAAGCCATCACGGACGCGCTGACCAGGCAGCTCACTTCAGTGGGAGGAGGAAGAGGAGAGGTAAGAAAGAGTTTGGGGAGCTTTCTTAAAATAAAAATTAGCTGTTGGGGCTGGGGGCACCGTGGGATACATACTAAAGGGGTTAACGCTATAAGAGGAGGGAATCGGAGGGAGAGGGAGGGAGAGGGGGGGGGAAGGGCTGCGTACGCAGCAAACTTCTCCAGGAGCCAAAGGGAGGAGGCAGAGCTATTATGGAATCTGCTGATCCTCCTGGTGGGCAAGTTTTTGGGAATTACGGGGGGGGACACAGGAGAAACCCTATGGAGCTGGGAGTTAGGTAAGGATTTGTTAAAACTACACTACACAATGGGGCCCAGAGTAGTTGGGGGTTATTATAATTTGGGGGTGGACATGCCCTTAAAGGGCATCTATAGTGAGGAAATGTTTTTAAAAAAAGTTTCTTTTGTGCTTTTATTAATTTCACCCCCAAACCCCCAGAGTACCTATTATCTTCAGTTTACTCCTATCTGTCCCAAGTCATGACAAGGTAAAGAAAGCAAGATTTTAATACCACCACTCCTGCTGTGAGCTGTACAATCCAAATCCCTAACAGCATGCGGTGTAGATTACCGCGAATTCACAATGGAAAGTACAGGAAAGCGTTTCAAGCTTCACTATTTATTAACTGTCAAAAGGGAGGCTGCAGGATAAAGCAGGACTCAGGGTCTTCCTAACTCACTCTCCTCCCAATCCTTATGTAGCAAGTATCTCCAGAACAAGGAGACACTTACTCTCTAAAGGTTTACACGGAGGGTTTTTTTGTTTTTGCAAAGGTTTTAGAGTTGAAGTGTAGGAGGAGTATATGCCCATGGCGGCTGGTGCACAGTCTTAGGTTACAAGCCCAGACTATATGAATGGGGGAATGACAGAGAGAGAGGAAGGGGGAGCTCTGCAGTTAAATCAGACAGTGTGCAAATACAGCGTCACAGAGGAAGGTGGATACGGCAGCATACACAACCTTTTTATTATGTTTGGATTGAAGCCAATGTAACATTTCACTATAGACTGCCTAAAATATAATGTTATGACGCAATCTGCCTCCTTCTGCCTGTATTCAAGCAAGGTTTGGAATGTTTTAAAAATGTGTGCGCTTTCCTTATCATGGTGATATGTCACAGTTATAAATATAAAAAATGTCCATTACAGAAGAAAGGGAAACGGGAAATGCAAAAAGGCATACCTTAATGGATATACCCATTGTTAATCCATAATCAAATTAAATTCATGAAAGCAGCATTTACTGTGAGGTGGTGAGGTTTAGAAATGCCATTTCAATCCCAGTACTTGTTTTCACTCAATGTTTAAGGACAACTCTAACCCTCATAATAACATCTTTTAGAAAGAAATGGACCTTTAAAAATAGTTGCATCTGTCATAGGTTTTGTCCTTAAATTCATATTACGTTTGCCTGCTATGCTTCTGGAAACGGAGCCAATTAGAAACCGTACTGAGCATCTATGAGCTGGGCATGCTCAGAAGAGGCAGACAGGGGATAACATTTAGCATTGGATGTGATGTTCAACTGCAAATCATTAACTGGAAGTTGCTAAACTGGAAGACCAGGAAGCAGAACACGGGGAAAACAGGGACATTGTGAAGGATTTCAGGTTTAGACTTATATATTTCAGATTTCAAACTATTACCGTTTAGGGTTTTTGGGGGGTGTTTACCTGATGTAAGTTTTTCATTTTGGGGTTGACTTGCCTCTGTAAGATCCACCTACCACTTATCAGACCAGACCTTCTGTGAGGGGCCAATCAATGAGGAAGTCCCATGGTTTCCATACGGAGCAATTTACACCATACCTGCGCACCAATTCTAGTACAGCAAAATGCAACACCTATAGTTATATCATACGGGCACCATATTTTAAAGGGCTTTAGAGAACCCACCTTTAAAGGAATAGTTCACTGGGAAAGTGAACTCATTTCTGATAATGGATTGTTGAAGACCAGATATGTTTCATCAATTTCTGTGAGCAGGAACGAAGATACAAGAAATTACAGTATCCTTTTGGCGATACCTCTACTGAACACATTGACAGGTCGGACCGCTTCCTGGTCTGGTATCTATGGACTATAAATGCACGCTTAGATGAACAGAACCAGGGAAAGCGCGGGAATTTCAGTTTGGCGGAGGAAGTCGGACAAAAGGTAAGTTTCTTGTATCTTTTGTTCCTAGCTCCACCAAAAAAAATTGATTGAGAATGGGAGGAAGGCAACGCTACTTAACTCCCTGTCTTCAACAATCATTAAGAGAATTGCTTTCATTTAGTGTGACATTTCCTTATGATCGGTTAGCATGGAAAGTAATTATGATCTCTATGTAAAGTTCAATAGTGACTTATAAAGGTCGTAGATGACAGCGGGTTGTAGATTAGTGTTCCCTCCATAGAATACCACTGTGGTATTTTACTACTGCATGGTACTTTTTTACTATCGAACTTCGTGAATTAAGCATCATTTGCCGTAAATGTACCATCACGGCCGTACAATTTGATGACATGCATACTACGTGGTGGTAGCGATAACGTATGACTTTATTGTATCTTCCTTGACTGTACAGCAGCTGTGTGCCCAAGTGGCACTTATAAATAAACTAGTAAATACAATACATACATACATACATAAAAAAAACCCAGAGGCTTATAAATTTGTCCCTAAGGGAAAAACAGTGGGTTGATGTGAGAGGGGGTTTCCTAGGGTTTTTGACACCTGAAACAACTGTTTAAAGGTCGCCTATTGGCAGATGGGAGGACGTAAGGGTCCGTAGCTTATCACGGGTCTGGTTGGACGTGGCTTTGTGGAGATAGGTGTGGTGCGGTGGCTAACACTAATTGGTGGACTGGTGCGGAAATGCAATATTGCAGGAAGGAGGAATTCTTTTAACTGCCACCCTTTAAGTGTTCCGCAGGGGTGCACCCCGAGCAAATGTTTCAGTTTGCTTCATGGTAGGGGACCCCTGATGAGCATTTGCAGCTTTCCTAGTTTGTGCATTTTAAATTGTGACAGGGGTTTTAACAATCGGAGATCCAATCTTTTCTCCCACCAACATTCCTGTATCCCAGCTATACTAGGGGGTGAATTGGAAACACGAAGCTGAAGTTGGTTTCTTATTCAAAAAAAGTGGTTTCTTATTCAAGTTAGTTTCTTATTCGCAGACTGAAGTTGGTTTCTTATTCGGATTTGAATAAGAAACTGGGTGTATTGCAATAGGTAAACCAGTTTGGGCCACTGAAAAAACAATCGCGACAGAAATTGTACATACCCCTGCGCACATAATTCAGTTGAGTCACAGCCTGGCCCAAATTGGTTTTGGGCATTGCAAGTGGCCACCAAAGTCGCGCAAATAGCCATTTTAGCAATTTGAATAGAGAAACTGATGTATGCAATAGGAAAACCCGCTTTGGGCCACTGAAAAAAACACCGCAGACAGATTGACATACCCCTGGCAATAATTCATTTGAGTCCAGCCTGGCCCAAATTGGTTTTGGGATGCAAGTTGGCACCAAAGTCTGCAAAATAGCATTTTTGCACATTTAAATAAGAAACTGGGTGTATTGGCAATAGGTAAACCGCTTTGGCCCACTGAAAAAAAACACTGCAGACAGACTGTGTACATACCCCTGGCATATAATTTAGTTGAGTCCAGCCGGCCCAAATTGGTTTTGGGCATGCAATTGGCACCAAAGTCTGCAAAAATAGCCATTTTTGCACATTTGAATATGAAACTGATGTATTGCAATAGGTAAAAACTGCTTGGGCCACTGAAAACACTGCACACCGGCCCATACATACCCCTGTCACATAATTCAGTTGAGTCCAGCCTGGCCCAAATTGGTTTTGGGCATGCAAGTTGGCACCAAAGTCAGCAAATAGCCATTTTTGCATATTTGAATAAGAAATGGTGTATTGCAATAGGGTAAACCGCTGGGCCAGGCTGGACTCAACTGAATTATGTGCCAGGGGTATGTACATGTCTGTCTGCGATGTTTTTTCAGTGGTCCAAAGCGTTTACCTATTGCAATACACCAGTTTCTTATTCAAATGTTGCAAAAAATGGCAATGCAGACTTTGGTGCCAACTTGCATGCCCAAAAACCTCCGGTTTACCTATTGCAATATATCAGTTCTTATTCAAATGGCTTAAAATGGCTATTTTGCAGACTTTGGTGCCAAACTTGCATGCCCAAAACCAATTTGGGCCAGGCTGGACTCAACTGAATTATGCCAGGGGTATGTACATGTCCTGGCTGCGATGTTTTTTCAGTGGCCCAAAGTGGTTTACCTATTGCAATACACCAGTTTCTTATTCAATGTGCAAAAATGGCTATTGCAGAATTTGGTGCCAACTTGCATGCCCAAAACAATTTGGGCCAGGCTGGACTCAACTGAATTATGTGCAGGGGCAGTGCGCTCCTACCATGAAGCAGTGAAACACTTGCTCATGGCGCACCCGGTCATAATTCATAAATCCTAAATAGGCGGCATTTCCCCCTTTTAAACATTCGCTCCTTATTAAAGAGCGCAAGCGCCTGTGATCGATGCCGGTCGGAGCAAAAACCCCTTCACAGCAGCAGGCTGCTGCAAAGCAAAATAATATGTCGGGGGAGAAGTCCGGAAGTTCGGAAACCAATCAGAGTTGAGTATTTTTTAAAATTCTTCCTGCTTCCCCTCTGATTGGCCAGCGTCCGCTGCGTAACTTACGTGATACGTCGGTTAGTGATGTCACGTCGCTTACGGTGAGCGCGCTCAATGCGCCGGGTCAGGTACCTTACCGAAACTAAAGGGAAGGAGCCTGTCACTGCCAGTTATTTGCGAGACGGGAGCGGGCAGCAGCCTGTGACTGAGGGAGCGCCGGAGCGGGATTTTTGGAAAGTAGTTTAACCTTTTCTTTCCACGATTGCCTGCCTATTTCTAATCTTGTGATGAGGGCATTTTATTTTGGGGGGAGAGGGGGCAGGAGGGGGAGAGAGCGGTGAAGGGGGGGCTGGTGGTGCCTTTGGGAGGGAAATCTGGGCTTTGGATAGGAAGGTGTTGCTGATGGCTGGCTTTATTGTGGTGTTTTTTTTGTGTGCTGGCAATAGATTAGATACATAGATAGATAGAAGGTAGATGATAGATAGATAGAAAATAGAAGGTAGTATGATAGATAGATAGATAGATAGAAGTAGATGAAGATAGGATTGATAGATAGAGGTAGGATAGATAGATAGATAGATAGATAGGAAGTAGGGGGATGATAGATAGACAAACCAGACAGAGAGAGTGATAGATAGATAGACAGACAGACAGATGATAGATATGATAGATAGATAGATAGATAGATAGATAGATAGATAGATAGATAGATAGTGATAGATAGATAGAGGATGGATGATAGAGATAGTGATAGATAGACGACACAGATAGTAGATGGAGTGATAGATAGATACAGTGAGAATGCGTGTAGATAGATAGATAGATAGATGGAGAGATGGAGAGATAGATAGAGTGATAGTAGATAGATGAAGATAGATAGATAGGATAGAACAGATAGATAGATAGATGATGGATGGATATGATTAGTGATAGAAGACAGAACAGTAGACAGATAGATAGATGGAGTGATAGATAGATACAGTGATAGATAGCGTTAGATAGATAGATAGATAGATGGAGAGATAGATAGATGGAGAGATAGATAGAGTGATAGATAGATAGCAGTGATAGATAGATAGCAGTGATAGATAGATAGCAGTGATAGATAGATAGCAGATATAGATAGATAGCCGATATAGATAGATAGCAGAGAGAGAGAGATAGATAGCAGAGATAGATAGATAGCAGAGATAGATAGATAGCAGAGATAGATAGATACATAGATAGATAGATACATAGATAGAAGAGATAGATACATAGATAGAAGAGATA